>JAUJYS010003832.1:0-12621 GCA_033995665.1 Melogona broelemanni | reverse complement strand
AGTATATGCAGATAGCGTCGTCTGCTTGTCTTTACGCTAAGT
The DNA here is from genome assembly GCA_033995665.1 of Melogona broelemanni. NCBI lineage: Eukaryota > Metazoa > Arthropoda > Diplopoda > Chordeumatida > Chordeumatidae > Melogona > Melogona broelemanni. The sequence continues at coordinate 12,579 of JAUJYS010003832.1, read as the reverse complement.
GACCGTTCGCCTGAGTGGGAATTCGATGGCGTGGTCCTGACCCGACTGTCGGACCCCTTCGGTACAGCGATAAAGACAAACAGTCTGGCGAAACTTTATTTTGCAAACAACAATTCTATGAGGACGCAGTTATAAACAAAATGCCGATTCACCAGGCGCAAAAAAACACCGTTTTTTACAACAGCATAAGCCAATCGTAGCGTAATAAAACCTAACTTTTCGCAGCATGTCCTTTCGACTTTCAACTTCTTTTTTAGCAACGTTTTTGCACTTAGAACACGTATCGCCCGCCATTTTTTATTTTTTTTTGCCAATTTTGAAATGTCGCTAGCGAGTAGTTCCACTAACATTAATGGATCAGAGAGGCGCCAGGAGCGGGGGGCGCCGGTATTGACTGAACTATTCCTCGTTGCAAGCAGAGACCGCCAGAAAATAGTGTCACCGTCCACTTTATCCGACTCTTTAACCGACAGAAGCAGCACATCGAGCGCGGCTGCCGCTTTCGCAGTGGCCACAGCCGGCTGCAGTAATCCGCGCGATCAGCTGTCGCCGCCGCAAAGAACGACGCGATTCCTAAGTGCAGGTCAGTGTGGGCGGAACCGCCAACACCAAAGCCAATGGCTTGTATCCTATTGAGACCCAAATCGAGAGGATCAGAGACCATCATGAATTTTTCTTCAAAATTTCACGATAATAGAACTGAGAATACTGAGAAGATTAATTAAAGATCCCTTCCTAGAAACTGGTGCCTTTTTTGAGAAACTTAAGAACGCCTACCGTACGTTCCTTTTCCTAGGAAGAAACGTTAAGAACGGTTTCATTTGTTTTTTTCAGGAACTGGAACGGAACTTCATTTTCTGTGTAAAGAGTTCCTTTTGCCATAACTTTCAATTTTTCGAGGAAAATGTTTTGAAGTTTGTCGACTGAGGAAACATTTTGTAGTATAAAAAATAAATTGCTAAAAAAAATTGATCAGTTAGTTAGTGCCCGCAAAACGGTATATATCCTGTAGATAAATTTCCGCAAATGTTTTTTTTTTTTAATATTTTTAAACCGACTGAACGAAAAAGTTGCAGGTTCATTTTAAAAATGAACTAGGAACGGCCAGGTTCCTTTTAATCTCTGTAGGAACTGGAAAATGCGAACTGGTTCCTTTTTTCATAGAAAGGGTTCCTTTTTTCATGGAAAGGGTTCCTTTTTTCAAAAAGGAAAGAAGTTAATGAATCAAACATTGGTCAGGAGAAATTTTGCACATTTCAGGAATGGATTTTTTAAAACCCAAAAATAAATTACAGGGTCTCAGGAGGATATAAAGATGGCCGAAATTCGACTATTATATTAGATTATGAACGAAATCGCCGAAATTATATTTCCTCGATGAATTAATGGCGATTTCTTTTTTATTCCACCGAAGGAAACACGGATGTAAGGTTCTGCCAAAAACGCGATTCCATGATGAACAGTGCCGCCACCATGCGTGTTCTACGGGTATTACGTCATTGGGTTTCTAAACATTCCCAAGTGAGTGGAACTACCTTTCAGTTTAATTTCAATTTATTCGCGTTCCATTAGTGTCTAGACAAGTTCTTCTCTCGTACGTAATCATACAGGACTTCGAAACGGGTCCGCTCCTGAAGCAACTGACGCTGGAATTCCTCGAAGAACTGGTCAACAACGTGAACCTGTTGCCGGCCGAGCACAAGGCAGCCGCTCAGCTCTTGCAGATGATGACCAAAGAGGAGAATAACACCAATAAAGTGGATCTGGATATTTTGCTAGCTCAGCCTACAGTAAGACTATTTGCGGTGAATATGACAACCACATAATTACAATATAATGAAATGCACAGTAAAAAATTATCGTCAGAATCTGAATTTCACCTAAACTGGAAGGCACATTGTAGTATTTTGAGATATCACTTTAGGAGAGACTGGCGCAATCTTAATTATTCGTTACGAATCTTTGAAAAGCAAACCCTAATTTAAGAAGTAAAATATAACATTTGGCATAATTTGAAACTGGCTTTACCGGAATATTATGAAGTGCACGCATGTTCATATTTAATGCAACGATAAATTGCAAGAATAAGTTGAAGTAATCCGTAGTAAGTAAGTAATCGCTCAATCCGTTCGCAACGTTGAAATTCAAATAGTCTACCTCTGCTATTTGTTTCCAATTTCTCAGACCACCAGTAAAGAAAATATCGAAACATTGTCCGCACTAGAAATCGCCGAACAGATGACTCTACTAGATCATAAGATTTTCATCTCGATCCGAAGCGAGTAAGTGATCCAGATCGTTTGCAGCCTTTCATTCGCCTAATTTCGATCTAACACGTGAAGTGATATTGAGTATGTGCTTTTCTTATAGGGAGTTTTTAGGGCAAGCGTGGATGAAACAAGATAAAACGTCGAAGACGCCAAATATATTACTAATTACCAAGAGATTTAACGATGTAAGTATAAGCTGTTCAACTATCAATGCGACAAAATCAATTAATAAAAATACGTAACCGATACTTAGCTCAAGATATTAAATACTTATATTTCAGGTGAGTCGATTGGTCGTATCAGAAATCATCTGCCGACCGAATCTAGCGAATCGTATCTCGGTAATCGAGAAGTGGGCCGCCGTGGCAGACATATGCCGTTGTCTGCACAACTTCAACGGGGTCCTCCAAATTTGCGCTGCCTTTGTCAACAGTTCCGTTTTCAGGTTAAAAAAGACGTGGGAGAAGGTATCAAAAACTGTAAGCATCTCACGTTTTATTTACACTTGTTTATTTTTGTAACTGTTTTATATTTGTCTCTTCTTGTAGTGCTGTATACTGTTACGCGACGAAACAATTTTTTTTTTAACTCCAACTGTAGTAAAAATCACTACAGGAGATTTTGTTCTCCTACTCAATGATTGGTCCTCCCATTGGTCCTTTTCGCAAGTATGACAGGGATAAATTCAATGCTAGCCCGTGCCAGCACTCGAGCCCGAAAAATAAAAAAGAATAGATTTCATATATGATAGTATCAAAACAATTAATTTCAAAAGATAAATGCATAATTGGTGTACGTGTAATACGTTAACCAGTATTTTTCTAATTCGTGTTCGCTTTACATTTCAGACGAGACAAACGGTAGACAAATTGCAAACGTTAGTATCTTCTGATGGTCGTTTTAGGAATTTAAGAGAAGCTCTGCATAGGTACGGTCTTATGAAATCCTTTTTACATTTTCTTGGGTGTTTAGCCCAGCATGAATACACAGAGTAATCTTGGTTTTATCTTTACCCATATTTATTAATTAATTTTCTTTGTAATGATTCTAATTTTAATCTTATCTCTCCTCAAGATGTGATCCTCCTTGTATCCCCTACTTGGGAATGTACTTAACTGATTTATCATTCATCGAAGAAGGGACTCCGAATTTTACGGACGACGGCCTGCTCAATTTTTCAAAGATGAGAATGGTAAGATCGATCGCCTTTGGAAAACCTCAAGTTATCCCTTTCACCAAAAGTTGCTTCAAATTCAAAAATAAAAATATTCCAGTGTGCAAATCGAGCTATGTCAGCGTGCAAATCGTACAGACTGTCTAAACCCGTTGTTCGTCAATTCGTTATTATTATTTTTTTTTAACTCATGAAGACGTCAAGATAACAGTTTTAGTTAAGATAACTATTACTACTTTGGGCTACAGACGGCGCAATTTGAAAGCTAGGTTACTACTGCATTCGCGATTAGAAACTTACTGCTATGCTAAAAAATATTTGTTTCATAAATAGGTTAATTATTATATTTTTTTTTGTTATAACAGATCGCTCACGTCATACGAGAAATTCGCCATTTTCAACAAACTCCATACAAAATCGAGCTGTCTACTAAAGTAAGTTCACTTTTCAAAAATTATGCCATTTATTGATTAAGGAAGCGAATATCACAAAGTTCTAAATTACTTTGTGGAATTCTAGAATAATTATTGGTAAAATTCTAGGTAGAATTCTAAAGTACTTGGTAGAAGAAAAAACTCTTCTGAAATATAAAATACTGGGTAGAAACAAAAACGTTTCTGAATTACAAAGTACTTGGTAGAAAAGAAAACTGTTCTGAATTCTAGGGGAAAACCCTGCTCTGATTACTTGATAGAAAAATAAATTGTTCTGACTTATTAGATATAAAAAACTGTTCTGAACTCCAAAGTAGAAAAAAAACCTAGTAGTTACTGCCACTCACTCAAAAGTCGAACAACTGAATTATTGGAAAGTCATGTCTTCCGTACCGGAAACACGAATTAACACATCTTAAAATTTTAACCACAGGTAACTAATTATTTGTTGGACACGTGTTTGCTGGTCCCGGAAGACGAGCTGTACCGGATGTCGCTCAACATCGAGCCGCGTCAGTCCCGTCTGAGCACCACCACGCTGCATAACACATGAATATGAATCCCAGGGTAACAAAAAAACAATTATGGGGCAACACCGATTTTTCAGTTTGACCATACACATTTTTACATATGCATATCAATGTCTCCAAACGAATAGGTGTATAAAGTAACAAAAAAACTATCTTCGAACAATTTTTTTTTTGTTTTGTTTGTGCTAAATAAGGGCACAATGGGGGGGGGGGGGGAAGGATTTTATTCGTTCTATAATTGATTAACACACCAATTAGCGTCGATCTTTTTTCCTCACTTAACAACGCTCTAAGACAGTCTTTAATCTCTTTCTATCTCTATCTCTCTATGTCATGCATCATACAAGTTCACCATTCATTCTCAGCGCCGCATTTATTTGTTGATGAGCATCGAGGGTGTTTTATTTTCAAGCTATATATAAAGCTACATCGCGTAGTTATAAAAGGGCAACGCGCCGTGTTTTGGTACTTAGTTCACAGCCGACATTCAGAAGCCAAGATTACGTAAGCACTAACCAACTATATCCACACCACCAGCAACTGCATTTATGTAGTTGACTCGAAAATGGATGACCAAGAAGTCACCATACAAAAAAATATTCGCTGATACAGTTTTTCACTTTGAATCTCCAAGGATCGAATATTCAGAACTTAATCGCACGCATTCATTTGCATTGCAATTAAAACGATATTGTGTATAATGATACCCATATACACAGTTTTAATTTGCAAAGAAAAGAAATAGTTCTAAGTAATTTTTTGTCATACGCGAAAAAAATGGTTTAAATTAAGTTTGAAACTAAAATGAGATGTTCTTAAGAATGTGTTAGTTATCGTGTAACGATAACAAATCATTTCAATTCCAGAGAAATATTATTGTGTTTCTTATTTTGAAATTCTATCAGAAAAGACTAGCAAATTATTTCTACCCACATATTGCAAAATATTTTATATCGAAATACGTGTACATATACAGTATATATCGTTTGAAATTGAAAGTCTGATATATATTGAATATATATATTTTTCAAGTTGACTCGGCTCATGTTACAAAGGAGCACACTGCCACTTCCTGATCTATTAATTTAACAAATGAAGAGAAACTATTAGGAAATTCTAACTTGGATCTATACTTTCCAAATAAACATTCTAGTAGCGCAAGAGGCTTTTAATTTGTGAAGGTGCACGTAGATCAATACGTACCCACATCATTCGTTGGAATCGCGCACTAAATAAGGAGCTCCGCATTTTTGTACACAATTGCGCGGTTCAATATGCCCTCGAATGCCTTCGGACACACACAAAAAAACACAATTGAAATAGGCTACGTCACTCATAATCATCTATTTAAATACAAAAAAAACCCTAACATACATTAAACCGATCGCCTATTGATCACTCGATGACGCTTATTTCGACTATTCCTTCGCCGACTTTATGGCGAGACCTCTATTTTGTACGTAATAGTGCGTTAGTCTATCTGTCGTAGCAATACTACAATTGACTGTGCTTGGGATTTTTTTTTTTCTTTTTTAACGAATGGAAATTTTTCTGGTGACGTCCATTTTGTCCTAGAGGTGTTTAACCAAGCCAACCGTTCATCATGATTCGCTGAGGCAGGGTTTATTTTGTTGCGGGAGGGAGCGGTATATTTATTTTTTGAAATAATGCAAATGTTAACTGAACACGCATTAGGCAAATTGTCAACAGGAACTTCAGATTTAAAATAAAACTATCAGGACTCAATTGGTGCAATTTAAATGAGGTAACCGGGTAAGCTGAAATTTAATTTTTTCCATGTCAAGTTTTATGTTTATGTCTGAAGGAATTTGCAAATCTTTCACATACTGTAGGGAGACACACGAACCAAAGATTATGTAAATTCTAACTCCACGAAGGATTTTGCAAATCTTTCACATATGACATAAGAACCAAATTTTCAAAATCTTTCACATATGACACACGAACCAAATTTTCAAAATCTTTCACATATGACACACGAACCAAATTTTCAAAATCTTTCACATATGACACACAACCCAAAGCTTCAAATTTTATATCCGAAAGTTTGTGCTATCATTTTTTACGTTGGACTTCTAGACTTGACTTGATCGTGGATAAACTGACGTCACACGTCGCATCACGTCACTCAGGTCGATTTACGCAAACTCTAACTAGTTTCGTTTGCGCAGCTCATTTCGCTCATGCTAGAAGTCCGGTTATTCGTTCCAAGCAACTGCAGGTGATATTCGAAATTAAAACTTCAAACTATCTCCTTACATTTTTCTGCTACCCATGTTTGAAATAAGCATGAGGTACCCGCTGGATTATTCGCGAAAACGAATTTTTTCTTGAAGAATGAAAAGAACAAATGTCGCTTTTGCAGAATTTCGGGAATATTAACAAAATGTTCCTGTTACACATTATATTAAACTATAATCGAAATATTAGATTAACCCAATTAAAATGGGCTGAAATTGGTGCTGAAAATTAAACATTTACTTCCTGTTTAATTCAGGTACACTGGATGGGTGTTCCGGTATTTTTTTATCGAATGATTTGATCTCGCATTAATTCAACTTTAACAGGCTTTGCTTTTAACTCAACAAACGAACTATATGGGCTTTCAATGGCGGTTATTTTGTAATAAAACAAAAACCTGGCGCTTTGCAAAATTTGCTATTCCTTAGATAATCTAGTCTGCAAATTGTAGTAAACATTGTATCGAAAAAAACTTTTATATTTAGAAAGTGCTTGACATTTTAGTTCACTAGTGCTTATCCGTGTCAATATAGTTTACAATAGCTTCACGATTTAAAACAACAAAAAAAAACTTGTATTGATTTTATGATGTTGTTGGGCACTTTGGCAGCGTAGGTCTTGTTTATTAGTTAGTGTACTACTGAATTGTTCCATCAACTAATTGACATAGATTTAACGCGGTTCTTCGTTCTTGTACATTTCAGCTGAAATTCGAAATTTGTGGCGTAAAAATCTTTCAAATGTTATATTAACTCATCTGAAACTTTTTCACTCTAAAAATTATAACTGTTGTGTTTCGTTGTTGTCCTGTTTTTACCCGATTTCATCCAAATACTCCTTAGCAGCATAATAAATTCCTCGGGCACTTTTTCAACAAGTCGGTTCTTTTGAATTTTGCCCCGATCAGGCACCAACTAAATAACTCAGCTTTCAGATTGTGTGCTCCTCAAACTAAATAACTCAGCTTTCAGATTGTGTGCTCCTCAAAAAAGGTATTGGAATTCACGAAAAATAACTTATGAATTGAAATGTTTCTATCCGTGTCATTTCAAAAATCTATTCCTAAACAAATATTGAATTGAAATATAGAACGACATAAAAATATTGGAACTTAAAAATTATTTTTCGACCTGATATACAAGTTGCACTCGTAAATTGCAATAATAGGTGAAAAAAAAATCCAGAATAATATTATTTCCCTCATACTCATTATTGCATTTCCAATTTGTCTTTTACAAATTCAAATGTTTGTCATTTTTTTCGGTTTTCCAATTCTGTACTCATAACAAAGGACTCACTTGAAATACCAAAACTAAAATGCTCCAAAGGCTCACAAAAGGCGATATTCTCAAATAGAAAAAAAAATCGTTCGATGGCTTTGGGTCATAGCGAGAACGACCAAAAAGGCATCGCTAGCAACAAACCGTTGGCGACACATTTTTGCGCAAGCGTTCTTTAGGGAACGCTGCAACAGGTGGATGGTTTTCTCAAGGTTGTGATGAAATTTTGTCTGTACAGTCTGCACCTTCCTCAGCAGCAAATGTTTATCAACATAACGAAATTGTGAATGTAAATAAAATGTATGATAATAGACTATTGCGTCAATTTTTTTTTCTTTACACATTAAAAAAGGATTGAATTCTGAAATGGTCGCGCGAGTTTCGCTTATTAACTATTTCAACAGATAGTTACATGTTGGAATAATTTGATAATCGAACTACATATATACAAACAATTTAACTGGAACGTTAAATCGAGATATTTTTAACCACGCGCAATTATAGAAATCTTGACAGCTCGCTTTAATATCAAATACTGAATCAGTCAATTAATTTCTGAGAATAAAAATATTTCAAAGCCATTATAGTAGTTATTTAAATTTACTATTAAATAATTACATTTTACTAGAAGTTGAATATAAATGCCATTAGAAATATTTTTAAAATATTCCACCGAGCTAATACAAATCAATTTTAATAATAAATCATTAAAATGCAATAAAAATATGTAATTCCAAGCGAAACTAAAAATGAAAAATATTTTCGATTTATTCTCGAACATCTTAAGCCACAAATATTTCGTTCAGTGGTCCCTAAGACCCTAACAAAGAACAATGTTTGGTCACTGAAGGATTAACAACATTCCCCCTACAAAACGAAAAATATTTTCGATTATTCCTAAAACGTCGAATAACTTATTCAACAAAAATCTCTCAGGGAACCAGAGTGACCGATATGGAGCAGCAGTATCACTACAGGATTAAAAACCTTCCATCTTACGGCCACCTAGTTTAGAGCCCTTTCGAGTAGAGGAAAGTTGGCTTTTCGAGAGCGAGAGCCTGGACGCGGAACGGGAAACGTGAAAAGGCTGGCTGTTCGGGATGAGCGCTTCGGAACCGATATCGCTGAGCGCTTGAGAACCGATATCGTAGAGCGAATCCTGGCTGAAACTAAAGTTTTGCGGCTGCTGTCGTTTGCCGACAGGCTGAGCGGGCACAGAGAAACCCTGCGAATCGCCAGCCGGACGGGAGGACTGACCTTGGTCGTAGCTGAACTTCTCGGTGGACTGGTGGTGGTGGTGGCTACGGTTATCCACGGCAATGACGTCTTCAACGCTGGCGCCCGCACTCGCAACAGGTATGGCTTCTGTGTTCCGTTTCAACTGAAAACACAATAAACCAAAAGGTAGACGTTAGTAATGAGAAATAGAGTAACTTGTGCCTCGTTTGTTTCTACCCCGATCGCGTCTAACATAATGGCGCACATGTCATTCGATTTCCTTTATCAATAGTTTGAAAAGGCGCAATCAAATGCACAATTTTTACTAAAAAGTGATGGTGTCGCCCCTCAGTTAAGCAAATACAAAAAAGGAATTTTGGAATGTATTTTCGTTCAGAATGTATTTTCTATTGAAATAAAGATCGTTTTGTATTATATATTTGTCACGGTTAGCGGGGATATTGCTTAGCGAGGATATTAGTTCGATTCCCAACGCAGTCTCTGGTTTATTCGATCCCTAGGAGGAGTATAGAACCCCCTAGAGTGATATCCACTACAGTGAATTTGAACACAAAAAAACTTGATCATATTAACATTTATCCATTTTTGTTAGATTTCGGTACAATTCAACAATTTGAATAAAATAAAAAATTAATAAAAATATTTTTTTTTTGGAAATTTCACGTACTCGCACCTGAGATTGGAAAAGGTCATCCTCCAGATTCCACTCGCTCAACATCTCTCGCATCATATGGTTGCTGTTGCTCCTGAAAAGTTCCAACGAAGTTGGCGCGGGAACGTCTGCTTCTACATCGAACGGCTCAGTCCCATATGTTGGTGCCTGGCATCCAGTGAGAAGTCCTTGCTGAAACGAGAAAATGTACGCACGCATGATCAAATTGCGTTGCACGACGCAACACACGTTCATAATTTCACACAATGGAATAACTATCGAACAGACAAAACTCAATTGATTAACTTGGCTCGATTGAAGCAAGCAACATAGGCTTCATTACAATTTAAATCTTATTGGTCCCAATCTGTCAATTTGATACAACACAATTTTGAAATCCAATATAGGAGTTGCTGTATTCAGGGTGAGGCACAAAAATCCACAACCTTTTTATATTTTTAATAACTCTGTCAAAGTTTATCTGATTTTTATAATATTTGGTACAAAGGATGATAATGTCTTCTTTTAGAATTTGAATTACGCGCAACGAATTTTTCATCAAAGTGCATTTCTCAGACTGCAGATGACACGATTAGTAATTCGCCCAATTAAAAATGACGTTCACTAAAGAAAAGAAGATATGGTGAAAAACGAATTCTTCAGGAAGGATGCAAGAAAAAGTCTACCAATGCAAAATAACCAGCGCGGATGAGCTGAAAAATCAGTTAAAGCAGGCCTGGTGAGCTAGACCAAATCATCATAAAAGCGTGTGTTGCATCCGGTGGTGGATATTTTCAGCACCAAATTAAATAGACAAAAAAGATCAATTGAACCAAATTTTAAATCGGTTAATCGTTGACAATGTCATTAAAAATATAAAAATGTTATTGATTTTTGCGCCTTTTTTATTATCAAATCGCTCACTGCGACGCTTTATCGCCCCTCGCCTCGCCAACGTAGACATTTGACGAGGGGCATGACAAGTTACAAAATTATTTTGTTAAACCATAAAAAAAAAGAATAAAACAGCCTCTTCAAAATCGTATAAATCCATATATCCTTCTTCCGGAACCAAGACTACTTCCCCCTTCACAACCACCATATAAAAGATTATTGAATTTTGCGCCCTACATTGTAGAATAACCGAGCATACATCTGTATTCCGAAAAAAAGTAATATATGTGGCCACACGCGATAAGAAAAGAAATGCGTGTGGTCCCGGATATTATTGTTACGAGGAATATTAATTAATTTTAATAAGTCAACAAGTCCCACTCACTTGATCCGCAATTTCCTGCAGCTGATCTGGCGACATTTTCTCGTCTTCACCCGGCTGAGACGATGGCGATTCAGCCCTCACCCTGACGGTCCCGTCATCATTCATATATCGGCACCAACCCATCATATCTGTAGCGGAACAAATTAAATTATTTAGGAAAAGTAGAACTCAAGTAGTCACACAAGGCATTCATTTTTACAGCAATAAAAATAATACTAATTGAGTAACTGAACCTCATTAAAACTCGCACCTAAATCAAAGAGTACCAACCATTCATGATGTTGACAACCATGACCTTCTTCTTGAACACGTGACTGTCCTCAGCTTTCTCCTTGAAGAGTGGCTCCAACGCCCGATGGATCCAGGTGATGGCCATATCAGTGTTGGCCTCACTCAGCTCGAACTGCGACAGCTTGGGGTGGAAGCAGCAGCCCGGGTTAGAGGGCTGGCTGTTGATATCGAACACCGTGTTAGTAAAGTCCTGGTAGAAGACGTCACCACACTCAGTCTGCTGTAACACGGTTAGGCGACCATCGTCCGTCGACACACAGCAAATCCCATCTGGTCGCGCTTTAGTGCGCGTCAGGTTCAGCAAGTTGACCAGGTGGTTGCCGCTGTAGACCAGCGCGTCAACGAAGTCGCTGGGCGTGGATATATGGACGGTGGGCGCCAGAGAGATGGTTTCCGTTTGGCCGGTGTGCTGGGTGCTGAAGAGCGCCACCTTGCGGGAGTCTCGCGACGCCAGCACAATCGCCTCGTACATGTGGGACGAGTTTGAATTGTAGGTCGTGGAGTGACAGTAGGTCGGCTTGCCCTGTAGCTGATGCTTCCACGCTAGAACCTAAAGACAAGAGAATAATTAGAGACGAGCCGATTTGTTTCCTCGCTTGGCTAGCAGGTGGCGGCAAGTGGCCTTAAATTTCATTGTATGTTCTCAGGTAAAAGGACCTACTTTCTATCAAATTATTATTTGATCAAAACGTTATCTTTTAAAATGTACTTTCGAACTAATTGTAATAAAACTTAAAAACATTAGTTGAAAATGAAAGAGTCCGATAGGGAAAAAATAAAAAATTAATTAAATGGATTCGTTGTCACGACTTATGCAGCGTGCAGTCGTTGAAATCTTAACTGATTGATGCAAGCATCATTTTTTTCTGTTTCTAAACCTATGTTCAACTGAAGTCCTTTAACGTGTGTTGCTGTTTATGAAGAGTTCAGGATCATAAAAAAGTTAACAAAAAATGCAGGAGCAAAAAATTAACAAAAATTTAACAACTGCACGGTACCCAAGCGTGAAAATAAATTAAATATATTCGACCAGAGAGAATTGGAAACGGTTCCGGTTTTATGTTCGTACCGATGGCTCAGTGGGTATGGCAACATCCTACGAAGCCGACGGTCCCGGGTTCGATTCACGGCGCAGGCTTTCGTTTATTCGTTAGCCTGGGGTACTGGC
>JAUJYS010003831.1:0-12622 GCA_033995665.1 Melogona broelemanni | reverse complement strand
ACGAATGAACGAAAGCCTGCGCCGGGAATCGAACCCGGGACCGTTGGTTTCGTAGCATGTCCCCATACCCACTGAGTATGCGCGTGGTGCTCCACGCGAAAATTTATAAATGGTTATTGGTTATGGATTATTGGCAGCTTTTCATAAAATAATAAAAATAATAGATATAAATAATACATAATAGATATAAATAATACATAATAGATATACATAAAATCATAATAAAATAGATTCAAAAATAGAAATACCTTAATTCAATTTTAAAGTTTTATATTGTTAAACTAGTTATCTTTTAAACAATTTAATAACTGGGTCATGCCTTCAATTATTTCAATGATCTCACATTGTCTGATCTTTTGCAAATTTGGTGATCAAATAATATGGCTGGGTCAAACCGGTTATCTTTTTTAAATGTATTAAGGCTAATGTTAATTAGTATTAAATTTAATAAAAAGTTGATGTGTTTTTAAATTTTAAAATTGTATGTAGACTCAAGCATCTAAAATTTTCTATAAGCTTCATTATTGTCTAGCTTTAATAGAATATTAATGTTTGGCCGTGTGGTAATCTTGTTTGTGTTTCCAATTTTTCAGATAACTTGACCGTTGTCGCCAATTTGGATTGTCATTTTCCGTAGAGCCACCTCAAGACTCCTAATAATATCATGGACGATTTTAAATTAACAGAAGGTAGCAATTCTTCAATGCAACTGTTAAAAAGAGAGCAAAGCGAATTTATATTTACGAAAAGATGCACCCCCATCCAGCCTTATTTAATTTGAAATTGGAACGGCATCAACTTCCATAAGATCGTACTTTAAAATATTGCACCCAAAATATTAATTTCCAGCAGGGCTTTCAGTTATTAGATCCTTGGGATACTTGTTATCCTTGGGTACTGGTGAAAATGTGTGAGAGGGGTACATAATTTCCTGTGGACATTTTAAAATTTTATTATAAAATAATGAAGAAATTTTATTTGGCTAGTAACTTGTTTTTAGCCAAAATAACCTTTATGAAATAAAAAAATCTCAAGAAAGCTTAGTCAGAACATTAACAGCGATTGTTCTTTGATTGTTTTGAGCCAAGAAATAGTGTTTATAAGCGTACAGTTATCTAATGTTTAAAAGGGCCCCTTTAAAAATTGAGCGAAGTTTGGAGCAAAACATGTTTAGTACAGCCATCTAGCCCAATCTGAATTACAATAACTGTGGGTGCGGGCGGCCCCGTGTTAGATTCGATTCTTGGGTACTGATGAAAATGTGCCCCTCGCATAACGCCAAAGCGACGCGAGGGGTACAGAATCTCTTCTGCAGCTGATGAGGAATAAAATTAAAATGTTCAAAATTTTTAGAGCCTGCTTTTTCATGGATTTTTAAAACAATGTCAAAAACCAAAAATTTCACTAAAATTTTTAGAAGTTTTATTAAAAGGTGTGTAATGATAATTTTATTAAATATGCTATTCCTAAAAGTGCCGAGATATTGTGACTACCTTACTTTTACTTTGGATGTCTAAATCCTACAGTTCGAATATTTACTAAGTTTTTTTGTATTGGAGATGAAACCTTTGCATTTATGTCCAGATATTAGTAATGTTCTTTTGCTGCAGATGACTATTTAATAAAACCCATAATGCAGAAATGACTGCGCTCATTTTTTTTTGACAAATTAGAAATGTTGTGTGGATTAGATGCTTGCCTTTAGTGAAAAAAAATAGCCTAAGTCCAAACTTTATGCCATTTTATTTCTACTTTTCCTTTCTTAAACACAAAAAATTAGCTAAGTTCAACAGAAATTCAAGAATTTTGAAAAAATGAGGCTGGACTTAGAGCGATTTTTTTAGTACCCTTTTTGATGAATCAAAGACTAGCCGGAGATAAGTTTCATATTTCTTGTTATTAATAGCGAACATGTTAAAGATCAAAAAATTTTCTTTAAAACATTTATTCAACTTTTTGGATACACAATTACTTAGTCAAAATGCCATAAATTTAAACAAGATCTTCTGCAGTAATCGCCGCCACGGTCGAATCACCCTGAAAATACAAAAAAAAAGTTTATACGAATTGAAAAAATCTTTAATTTCTAAAAAAAATATTTTTTTAAACAATTCCAATATTAGAAAGAAACTGAAAAGTTCTCTTTTAAAAGAACTACGCACTATTTCATGAAATACACTTTAAGCAGCAGCCATTCCTTTATTTGTCCAATTTTTTTCACAATGATTCTTTGTCCAGAGACACAAGCATTTTTTTTTTTTTGATACCGGGGCACATTTCAGTACCACAGAATCGAATAAACGAAAGCCTGCGCCGGGAATCGAACCCGGGGCCGATTTTTTTGAAATCTACAGTCGTCGTACATGATTAATTTTGCATAGAGCCCTGCGAAAAAATCAAGTTGGTGGTTTTTGAAAATATAAATTTGAACTTTTATCCGAACTGATTTGTTCGGTGTCAATTTAGGGACAATCTGAGAGAAATTTCAACAAAAGAATACCTCTCCTAAACGCGTGCCCACTTCGCTCATAGTCATTGAGGTCGGTGCGGCGGCTTTCGGGTTTTCGAACTGATTGATATTGAATACAATTCGAAATATTTCTTGTAAATTTTAAAAAGGTATAATATTTTGCAGCCCATCATGCTTGTGCGCGTGTTGCACATACGCCATTTTAATTTGCCTCAAATGGCACGTGCAACTTCTCTGGCCCATGCATTAAAATACATTTTCTGTTAATTTCACATACATTTTTGAAATGGTGCGTAGTTACTTTTTAAAAAAATGAATAACTTAACGAACTGCAACATTTTAGAACGTGTGGAAGTTTGTTATAAAGGACCTCGGAAAAAAAAATTACCTATTAGCAATCCAGGTGGTAGATAACGCAACCGTCTATCATTGGGTGATCCCCGAAGTGACATCCTGGTTTCCCTCTCGCTCCTCCCAAGAAAGAGCACCATTTCCAGGGAACTGCCGATTCCTGATTATGCGCACATATCAGCTAACAAGTCAACCTAATTTTCAGCAACAGCTTATTGAACTGAAAAAAACAACATAACCATACACAAATAAATATTTTAATAAAAACCAGTCATTTTATACTATAGGACAAGCAACACTTTCGCAGAAATCATTCGAATATTGCTACTTTTATGACTTCACAGAATATGGCGGAAATTCTTATTGTAAATGTGTGTGTATAGGAACAAATAAAGGAATTTTTGTAACCTAGACCATTTAGGTGACGATACGGCAACATTAACACGTTGGTTAGGAGACGAAAAAACGACAAACAAAAGAAACGTGCGCAATTTACTGAGATTATATTAGCAAATTGAACAAATATTATCGACAAGTACATACAATCAAGAGAAATATACATACATGAGGATAGTTGACGATGTATGTATACTCATGTATGTATATTTCTCTTGATTGTACGTACTTGTCGATAATATTTGTTCAATTTTCTAATATCATCTCAGTAAAAATGCATTATAAGGTTAACCACGTTACTTTTGTTTGTCGTTTTTTCGTCTCCTCACCAACGTGTTAATCTTGCCGTATCGTCACCTAAATGGTCAAGGTTAATTTGGGTTTGTTCCTTTTGAAAAGGAGCCAGTTCACGTTATAGTTCTTCAACAATTAAAATTAACCTGGGCATTCCTCAGGTTCTTTTTAAAAAAGAACATGGAACTTTTCCGTTCCTAAAAGGCGTTCCTAAGTTCCTCAAAAAAGGAACCAGTTCCTAGGAACGCATGGAACGGAACCTTTTCGTTCCGTTCCTACCCAACACTGAGGATTAATTTTAAGTATTTCTAAACCTGCTACTTCGCTCGACACGTCATTAAAATGAAACCGCTTTTCTGATTGACGCGCCATGACCATAACTCTTAAATATTTAATTAGCATTTACCGTGACATTGTTCAATGGGAGATCCAAAAATCTGAGACTCAGCAAGGATGAATTGTGAATAGTGGATTTACTATCTCTCCAAATCTTAACCTGGAACCCCAGTTGGACCAGATCTGAAATTCAATAGAGGTGGGAACCGTTCATGAGTTAGTAAAGTCCAATAAACACAATATTCATAAACTAAAAAGCCAACAAAATTTGATTAAAAATATGATAGCAGTGGGATTCGTGCATGTTCGTTGTCGGGTACACGTTTGACCCATAGAGATATCTAATGCTGCTTAAAAAAATTAAGAAACCATTTGTTTTTCTATTTTCTACGGATGTCAGAGCAACAAAATTATTTTTACGGCAAAAATTAGCACCCACATCCAACATTAAAAGCAATTTTTTACCAGTAACAGTTCCCGTTAAATCGTACGATAAGTATAGTTCAGTGGGTATGGAAACAGATTGCTATGCGGGAGGTTCCGGGTTCAATTCCCGGCGCAGTTTATTCGATCCTAGGTACAGGTGAAAATTGACCCTTTTTACAGTGTATATACACGAAGGGTACTGAATTTCTTGCAGTGATATTCATTCAGTGAGGGAAATATCCCCACAAAAAATAAAAAATGGATCAATATTAACTACCTTCTTAACATCTGTTTTGGTCCAGAAGTAGTGAGCGGGGCAGCGTGCTCATTCGACTCCCGGTGTAGCCGATCGTTGGGAAGGCAATGACAAACCACCTCTGTACTGTATTCTGCATTTACGGTATTACTGCAAATACAAATACATTACTGCAAATACGGTATTTGAAAAGGAATCAGTTCCCGTTACAGTTCCTCAAAAAATTAAAAGGAACCTTGGCGTTTTTAAGTTCCTTCGATCAAAAAAATATTTAAAAAAAATGAACTGGAACTAATCTATGTAAATTGTAAATTTGCGGACACAAACCAAAAGTTTTCAACAGATCAATTTTTTTTATCAATTTATGTTTGACGCTGCAAAATTGTTCAGTTATCGACACACTTGGTTGGTAATCTTAGAAAATTAAAGGTTATGGCAAAAAGAAGTCTTTTACACACAAAAGAAATCGCCGTTTCAGTCCCTCAAAAATTAAACAAAAAACTAGGCTAAACCTATGTTCTTCAAAAAAGGAACCAGTTCCGTTCCTACCCCAACACTGGGCAAGTCGTGACCTTGGGTCTCTGGTCACGCTTGATTCTTGCAGTTTAAAGTTCAGACAGGTTTGTTATGTTAGAAAAAAATTCTAGTTTTTTAAAAATTACATTATTTCCTTTAAAATATTCGACTACAATTCCAGCAACTAAAACACGAAATAACAAAAGAACTTACACATTGTCTTTGTTCCAAACTTGATCCTCAAACGAACACACATCATCGCACAAAGCAAACAAACACAAAATAGCAATTTTCCTGAGTGACTCAAATCAATGCCAGATTTGTAGGTGGCGCTGCCAACGCGCATCCAGTGACCTAATCGAAAGAGCTGATTGGTCAGACAAGAAAAGTGTCGTTTTACCGCTGAAGACACAACATTAAAAATGCATGCGCGTCAAATATTAAAAAAAAATATTAAAAATATGTTTTTCTATCGTAAAACAAATTATTTCGATTTTCTTGCCGTGAAATAAACACATACCTTAATATGCAAATTTCACTTAGAGGTGATTTTCAGCACCTCTTGGATTACTGGAAGCCACAGTATGACGTCAGCGAATGAGGTGGAAGTGAAAGGGGGTTGCGCGCATGTGTTCACACAAGGGATTTGATGTTTTGGTGACTTACACTACCTAACTTACCGAACCTTACATTATTTTATGTCCTCGTGTGCGACGTAAATATTTATTTAAAAGAAAAAGTTCAGTTGGACTTAAAACCATAAATCTAATAATTTGAAGACCGTGACACTCTGCTATACTGGTGAGCATATCGATTGAGCCTTTAATTACCTCTTACCATTATCGCTCACTTCTACCTCTTTCGCTGACGTCATACTGTGGCTTCAAGTAATCCAAGAGGCACTGAAGATCACCTCAAAGTCAAATTGGCTACTCTCCTACTTTGGGTCTAAAAATCGATATCTGCACGAATTAACCTTTAACTCGCGTTGTCAAAAAAAACACGTGATTTTTGACAAAATATCGGGAGTTTAAAATGAATATGAATTACTTCTGAGTTAGGGGCTGTTTCTGTTTAAGTTAAACGTGGAGAATTAAAGTATGAAAATAGAATTGTGCACTCTCAAAGCATCATTATCAATGAGACCATAAATAACCAAAAAATAACTCGATTAATTTTCTACATAATTTTAATAGGGGCGATCCTCACGAGTCAAATGCAAATATATACATGAATTTTTAAAAAAGTCCACACAACAAATGAATACAAATCGAGATAGCAGTTATGATTATAAATTTAATAGTGTATCCACTATACTGGTTTTAAAACAAATGGTTGAGTGAGAAATAATACATATAGTACTCAGCAGTGAAACAACTGACCGCGCATAACGTCGATAATTCGCCGTTAAACATAAAAACTCAAAGAAGGACTTTTCTCCAGCAAAATTCGATTAATGGTACACAAATCTTGATGACGGATCTTCGTTCAAGTCTACAATAGTAATCGTCCTTTGCAAATTTTAAGTCTCGGTGCGATGCAAGCTTGCACTGGGACGCAATGCGCAGATTCGACAAAAATCGAATCTTCCAAAACTGGTTCTTCACGCATCACACATCAGCGACCCTCAACTGAAAATAAGAAAAACAGTAAATAAGATAATGCTCTACAGCGGTGTTTCACGAATTTTTTGGCTCGCGGAGCCCCTAAGAGGCTTCAAATTTTAATGGCGGAACCCCATTTAATATAAGTTAATGGCGTTCGGGTACAAGTCAATGGCGTTATATTATTCATTTTATTTTTCATGAGTTGCCGCGGAGCCTCTGGGAAATGGCCAGTTTTGGAAATGAGACTCTACAATAAAGTCTAGGAAGTTTTTGAACCACCCTCGCCATTTCAGTGACCTCAAAACGATTTAAGATATTTAGAAACGATTAGCCTGGCACTTTTCTATTTTCGTATCATTATCACAAACTTCCAAAAACAAAATAATTAATAGAGCACTCACTGTAAGATGAAAGATCAATTTCTTCCGGTAATTCGGTGATGTTGACGTCGAACCGTTCCTGCACGTCGTTTAAAATTTTGGCGTCACCTTCATCCGACACGAAGGTGATTGCCAAACCCTTCGTTCCGAATCGACCAGCTCGGGCAACCTAGGGAGCAATCAAGAAAATATTATTAAAATACATGTCATACGCAAAAACGAAACGGGCCGGAGAAACCAGTCACTGACACCACATCGATGCTTAGACGTTGATCGTTAAAAAGAAATTTGGTGAACTATTCGTTGTATTCATATTAATAATTTAATCGGTAAACAGCTTCGTGGCGTATTAAATTTAGAAAAATACCAAATTTTTAATTTCATTATCTCATGATCGATGGACACATACCCTGTGCAGATACGTGTCGGAATCTTCGGGCATGTCATAGTTGAAGACAATGTTGACTCGTTCAATATCCATTCCTCGTCCGAACAGATTGGTGGCCACCAGAATCCTCTTCTGGAAGTCTTTGAACTGTTGGTAGCGGGATAACCTGAAACACGAGAGGAAAATTTGGGCTCAGTTACAATCACTGCTTATTTTAAAACTGGAATCATATTAGGCTGACTCAATCCAAAGACCTACAATACTCTAAAAAAAAAACGTTCAATATTTACACCACGTTAAAGTGATCAATTAATAATATTTTAAAAAAAAACTGCTACTTTTCCTATACATTTATGGAGATGTGTGAAGGGATGTGTTGGAGATGTGTGAGGGGCAGGGAAGGGGATTAGCAGCTAGTTACTTTTGCTACAAACATTTGTTTTAAAAAGACAGTTAATTAAAATTTCGTATCAACCATGTATTTCAGCCTTAGGTCACGGGAATAACATTTTCCCAGGTTTAATTTCAACCTAGAACTAGGAACAAGCTTACCTCTCTTCCTGAGTCATGGCCCTGTGGATGGCGATGGCCGGGAAATTCTGCTCGACCAGCAGCTGAGCGAGCGCCATGCAGCGCTGCACCGACTTAACGAAGATGACCACCTGGTTGAACTCCAGCACGTCCAACAGCTCGAACAGCTTGCGGTTCTTCTCGTTGTCCTTCAGCTTGACGTAGTGCTGCTGCAGACCGTGCAGCGTCAGCTTGGCTTCGTCGTCCACGTACACCTCCATCGGCTGGAACACAAGAGGGGGAGAGGGGGTGGTGGTGGTGGTTAGACGAATGGTGGCCACCATGGTGGCCCAGACTGACAAAAAACACAACCCCAACAAGTGCTCGCCCCCAAACCCACCCCCACCAATTACCCCCCAGCTCGCCTATTCGAACCAGCACCATTTCGGATTTCCTTCGTAATGGCATGTCAAGCCATGGGATCAGTGCCTATACGTTGGCAGGTGCACGGTTAGGATCCCTACCCAAGTATCAAACCAATGTTAGGCGAAATGGCATAATTCTCCAGACATTAAAAATGGCATAATTCTCCTGATTTTCTGTTCGAATGGATTAAGAGATCAAAAAACACAATTACAACCCTGTGCAAGCGTGAACCCAAAAAAAAACAGACCAAGAAACTGAAATCAATTTCGAAACGATCTGGTGCTGGTTAGAAGCGGCAACGAAAAATAAAAGAAACCCCTGAGTTTGTCCGCTTGGATGGTTGGTTACTGATCAAACTGGCGCCGTCAACCGAGCCGAGAGGGGGCAGGCAGGCGTCCGACGCGTTCGCCCATAGCGAAGCCGCTGCACACACAGAAAGCCACCCGGGGAAAATCTCGATTGTGCGACGCCCCCAGCAGCATCGTCATCCTTCTCCACGTCTTCCTGGACAGCGGGAACGGCCTCTTGGGACCACCACACGGCGGCGATCAAGCACTCGCTTCAATTTTCCGGGCTCTCCAACAACGGCGATATCTCTCTTTCAAGGGTCGTTGCACCCCGATTATGGCTCACGAAAAAGTTCTGGTCGATCTTATTTAGAGGTCACCACAAGGACGGTGTATTTAAGCGCTCGAATATATCTCGATTCGTATAGGTAAACTCCTCCGGACGTAGAGTTGAAATGGCGGGGACGTTTTTGTAACTTATCAAGTAGGGGGACACGCGATTTTTTGGTGGTGGTGGTATTTTTGTTTGGGGGATTGGCGAAGGTGTGTGGGAGGAGGGGGAAAGACGGCGGCGGCGCGGCTAGCCAAATTTGGAAGGACGACGGCCAGAAGGTAGCTCATCGAAAGAATTGCGGTCGTGTAGGAAAGTAGTAGGCGACCCGAGACGGCGTTGGGGCCATTTGCGGCCCGTAGCGAAACGAGGGGGTGTTGGTGGTGGTGTGAGGAGAGGAAAGGCGATATAATTACATCTTGCATAAATTTCTTGCACACTGGTCGGATATCTTTGCTCAGCGTGGCGCTGAACATCATCACTTGTTTCTCGTGCGGGGTCGAGCGAAAGATTTCTTGGACGTCGCGGCGCATGTCTGAGGAAAAAAACAGAAACAATATAAATTAGTAATGGTGCACGTAGTATGTCATCAATTTTGCACTAATCGATCAATCGCACAAGCTTCCCGAATTCCCGGACTGTAAGGTCCATAACGAAAACGAAAATCAAGTTTCCCCAGTACCCTGCCTACAATTGAACGTGCAAATTTCATTGAAATAATCTTTTCTTCCTAGATTGCAAAAAGCAGAGAGTATGCAGCGCCAATTTTTTTTTAATTGTTAAAAGCACAAGTTAAGAACACGCACAGAGCGCTTAAAAAAAAATAAGTCACAAAGTCAAAATAATAATTTTTCAAAACATTTCCCACATTTGTATTACGTTGCCTGATTTCCCCCCTGACTGTCCAGATTATTTTGAACCCTGAACTAGTACAAAGCACCTCAGCCGAAGAACACAAATCATTAAATTCCGACTAGCTAAATCAATTATCTGCCCGATTAGCCGCACCGAGTAAAATCCGCCCCGCACAATCGACACAATATCAACTGCAAACGAAATAATCTTAATTTCAAAATTTAGGTCCCCCATTTCCTTTAAGTCAGGTGCTCACCTAGCTGTTCGAGCATCTTGTCGCACTCGTCCAAGATGAAGTGCTTGATGTTTCGCAGGACCAGCTTCTTGCTCTTGATGAGGGCCAGGATTCGTCCGGGGGTGCCGACCACGATGTGTGGGCAGTTGGCCTTCAGCAGCTTCTCGTCGTTGGCAATGGACAGACCGCCGAAGAAGACGCCCACCTTCATGGTCGGCATGTACTTGGAGAAGCGCTCGTACTCCTTGCTGATCTGGAAGGCCAGCTCGCGGGTGTGACACATGACCAGGACCATTACCTAATCATAAACAAAAATCAATCAATCAGTACAACAAATAAATGTCAAAGTTTGCAGATAAGTAACTGCAGGGACAAGTAGCCAAAACAAAAGCGAAACTGAAATTTAATTTTCCTGACCAAAACAACAATTTCCCCAGACAAGTTCTTCTTAAGAACAAATTATATGAACCCAGTACTGTTCTACCAACGAACATGCACACGGTGTGAAGGATAAACTCACTTGTCCGTCGACAGGGTCGATCTGCTGCAGGGTCGCCAATACAAAGACCGCCGTCTTTCCCATACCGGACTTGGCCTGGCACAGGATGTCCATCCCGAGGATGGCCTGGGGAATGCACTCGTGCTGAACTGTTGGAAATAACAAGAAAACAATCATTAATCACGATGTCCATGTGGCACACAGCCCCAACAAGCAATATAATGATGACTCGACGAGCGTAAAAATTGTATAAGCAGTTTTTGTTCGTACCTTCGGAGGGGTGTTCAAAACCGCAGTCGACGATGGCCCGAAGCAGCTCGGGCTTCAACAGAAAGTCCCTGAAACCGGAACTGTGGATGGACACGTAGGTTCCCTTCACTTCCTTCTTGGCCACGGCGTCTCCGGTCACGTCGGCCAAGGGCTGCTCCTGCTCTTCGTCATCCTCGTAATCCAAAAGATCCTGATCGTTCTCAGTGGCCATTCTACAAGGGGGAACAAATCAAAGACAAACAATTAGTTTTGACTGGGGGCTGGCTAACACCAACACTAAAAGTCGCAAGCACTTAACAGAAAAATATATAAGACATTTGTTGTTGTGTCCCTCGACTCTCGATCCCCCGACACGTGGTGACTTGAGGGAGCAGGAGCCCCATGCGTTTTCTTGCCAGAATACAGAGGTGGTTTTGACTTTCCCCGCGCAGTACCACCAGCCAAATCCAAGGATCGACTACACCGGGAATCGAACCCAAATCCGCTGGTCGGCGAGAGCACGCTCACCACTCGGCCAGATCGGACGTACAAGACATTTAGGACAACAATTAAAAATATTACAAACTATTGAGAATGAGAAGCCTGACGCATAAGTTAAAATGTAGGATACTGGAAAAACAAATTAGTGGAAAAGCACGACGAAGTCAAGCTCATTCACGGCGCATTTTTGTTTGTAGGGCATTAGACTTGGGTAACATGCGATATTTTTCTCGGGAAATGGCACGGACAGGCCAATAGTCATGTGTAATGCTTGTTATGCACACAAAGTGATTGCTTAAGCCTATTAAGGCACACTTTTATACCACAGTCTTTGTCTTTTTCAGAAAACTGGGCATCGTTTGGGGCCTAGGAACATGTCATTACTTGCCACAAATGCTTGTTAGGCAGACATTAGATAAACAAATAGGGCTAATATGACAGTTTTAGATCTAGGCCTACGTTTGAAAGTCTGGAACATCGCTCAGCGGCCTTGTTCTAACCATGACCAAGTTGTATGGAAACGCTTTACAAGTACTTTTGGAGAAACGTTACGGTTTTACTTGTACCAGCATTGGAATTATTACGCAAAAAGGTCCACCTTGGACGCTTGCTAAAAACAAATTCGAGATGCAGGTAACACGTGAGAAAGACGACACTAAGCCTATTAGCGAAACACAACCGCGACTTGATGAATTAAAAGATTTCTGCGCATCATCAGACAACCAATGAAATTTACCGCAAACCGCCCACACAGTTACGTGAATTTCATATCATGTTGCCGAGGTAAACAGCGGAATGCTGGATCACTCAACCACTCTAACCTAACAACATCTCGAGTTAAAGAGACAAGAAAAATCGAAAATTTCGCTTGGAAAAAGTGCAAACATTAGCCCGTTACATAAAGCGACGCCGGCCGGTAAACACAAAAGACTAGGCCCCAATGGCGGCGTCTAGGCCTATGTCATAGGCACCGAAAAAATCGTTGTTCTTGCGTCTATATATGGGCACGCGACTCGATAAATTTGATGCGCTATAATTTCAGTACTTACTCGAAAAATCCGGTGGAAGCTGTCCCGAGGATTCGTTATCGGATGGCGAAGATGGCCGATGGATACCTGAAAGCCTTTAAAAAGCGAAGCCAAATGGAGACGAAACGAAAAATTGCGTCTACGTCAAGTCGCCGTCAACTGAAAAGTGAAACCGGAAATGACGCACGGCGTAGAGATGGGCAACAACCAAGATTAGTATACAGACAGGTTGGCTCATTGGAGCACGCCACCTAGTGAGTAGCGGGGGAAGCTGTAGCTGA
>JAUJYS010003830.1:0-12624 GCA_033995665.1 Melogona broelemanni | reverse complement strand
ATCTCCATAGAGACACGAGGGTGCAGTATTCCTGTAGTGCACTAGGCGCTACGGTAAATTAAAAAAAAAAAAAAAAATAATAGTGTACTACGTTTAGGACGTCGACGAGATAGGACGGTCTTTTTTATGTATCCCTCGTGTTGCTTACTGACTGTGGTGACTGTTGGTCACCCAGTACACCGGGATCGACTACGGTGTACTCTCTGTAAACGAGAGTCCGCGTCGGGAATCGAACTCGGAACTGATGCGATATTTTTTTAATCGTTTTTTTTAAGTTGGATGGGGTATTTATTGTCGGATTTGCGTCGTCCCCTTTGAAAGTAATCTACGTGTAATGACAGTGCTGATCGCAAAATTGGTACCTGGAGTAATTTAGGTTACATCGGTAATTTTCATATAAAAAATAACAATAAATTAAACGGAGACATAAAATGAAAACGTGTGGAGCAAGTGGATCTTTTTTACCATGTGGCATGCACAATTTTTTAAAAACCCTTTATTCAATTTTTTTATTGTTTATTCAGTAGGCTTGCCATGATTGGCCATGGGTTCATCAAATCAATATGAACATTCAGGATTCAGTAACTTATCTCTGATAGTTTGTTGCCATCGTTTGGCGATTTTATGCGATCAACCGCGAGTGATTGGTTTTAAATTTACGATCTGCCGTATATCCCAATATTTCTCGTCTCGGAATTTATTTCCACAACAGTTTCTGTACAGTTATTTTTTATTTAATGTGCAACTTATACAACTCGTAATAAGAAACACGCTAAATCGATGTGTGGGCACGTCTGCGAGCAAAGAATTAAACTTTGGACTGAAAAATGTTTATATTAATTGACGAACTTTGATCGGTGGCACGAGATAAATCAATTTCGGCAAACTGTTGAACCTTGCGATTGACAGAATTTCGTGGATTTTTTTCTCGGCACATTTTTGGACCGCTTTTTCAAGTGGGCGGCTCGCTAATGGGAACCGACATTTACAGGGTGTTCTAAGTTTTAAGAGATCATTATTTTTTTAATGGAAAATAATATTTGTTTGCATCATCGTGTATATGGACGCAATTTGTCATGTCGTTGATCCCTTTACTGTATTTATTTATGCTTGCAATTTTAACCCTTTGCCCCTTTTGCGTAACAACTGCTGATTATGTTTGCTTGACCAATTTACTGTGGTATTTTAAGGAACAGAAATCTAATGTTTAATACTCTTCAAAGATTATTTTTTCGACAGGAAAAATTCAATTAAAAACAAAAAAATAATTTTATATGTCAAAATTGCCCCCCTGTGAAAATGTATCCCTCATTGTAAAGTTCGAGTCCTAAGAGCGGTACTAATACGAGCAATGTGCCTCTGTAACGAAACAAGTCCAAGATTTAGATTTAGCGATACAACAAAATTAGTTTAGCGTGGCAATAGTTGCATACAGTAGTGTAAGCTCGTGATATTTCAACTGTACTACACCTACAAAACAAGAAAAAAATTAGAAGCCGAAAAATTTAGTTTAGTACTTACACCTGTCTTATGTTTTTGGGATTGAGGCAATATTTAACTGACTTGGCCACCTGTCTTTCGAAAAATTACCCTAGATTTTTTTTTTCAATAGTAGTAGTGTTTGATCAAATGGGAGCGCGTTAAAATTCTGCGTTTGTTTCACTTGCTCCTTCCCCCATACGAGCAAATCTCACGTGCTAATTTTCGGTCTCTCGCCTGAAACCTGTTTCAGTTAGCAGCTGCTGCGTGAGAAGATTTTCGCCGTGTTCGAGGCCAGTTACGGCGGCATTGGCGTTGGAGGCGACCGCGTCGTCTCGATGTGTACGGCCTCTCCGTGCCGAATCTGTTTCTTGCCAAAATGCCCCGCCGCTATTAAATGCCCATTAGCCCGGTATTTTAATAATCTTCCCTGCGAGGCGCGTGCGTCCTGGCATACACACATGCAAGACGACTTCCTCCTAAGACGTTTCAGCCTTGCCTCCATTACACGTTAAAATGCTACAGCTTTTATTATTTAGGTCAGGCGTTATTTCTTATAAGCGGCATTTCTGCCATCGCATTGCCGATGAAAGAATCCGGATTCTCCGGTAAGGGTAACCTAAAAGATAAAATGTTTCATGGGGTGCAGGTAAATGACAAAATCTGGTCTTGGTTCTGACGAGGATACAGGCTGCACACACGTAATCTGTTACGTGTCTCTGGTGCGACTCAGCTTGGAGAAGAAGAAGAGGGCAAGAAAAAACACTTTTACGATCAACGACGGTTAACTGTTGGCCTATCAAAGGTAGAACTAAATTTTTTTATGACCGCTCCTATAACTATCCCTGATGTTACGGGGCGCAGGCCTCTGTGCATACATGTACACGTCCGACAACATAATTTTCGGCTTAGCCAGGGTCGTAGAGGGCGCCACCGCACTTTATAAATGTGTGGTGCGGGGAATCGACTAATAGAAAACGGCGAGGGTCGTCCGCGATGCGCGGGACACTTAGTTTCGCGGGTCATTTTCACCAGCAATAATTTTTAATCCTTATCACTGAACTGAACACTATTCTGTACCTCTCGTGTCGGTATGCAAATATGTGAGGGGCACATTTTCGCCACAATACTCCAGGATCGAATGAACGAGAGCCTGCACCGGGAATCTAACCCACGACCGCCCGCTAGACGGGTCGTACAATAAATCCTGGGAATAAGGTGTCTGCCGGATGAATGACTGACTCACTTTAGAATTCGGGTCAATCATTTTTTTTTTTTTTTAATTCCATGTCGAAGCATGTTTACGGCAGGCCAACCCTGAATTTCAGTCTTTCAACGCGGGTTGAAGTCATGCTTCTGAGGATGATTCAGTTGAGGCAATCTTCAATTGTTCAATTTCTTGTCTTAGTTTTCTTCTCCAGAATTGATTAAATAGCGAATTTAGGACAGTGTTTGATATTTTGCTTGACAGGGTTGGCTTGTTTATGTAGGATGTGGAGCTCCCAATGAATCACAGTCAGATATGCATGTCTGGTTCTATAGGTTTGTTTTTTTTCGAACTGCCCTCTGTTCTCGCCTCGCTCAGTCCCCACTATAATCTCGACATTTTATAGCATTTCTTATGCGATATTTCCTCCCCCTCGCCTTCCCTCGCCTACAAGCGCGCCGGCGAAATCTCTCTCTTAAGATGTAACGAGGAGCGTGATGCTCAATTACATTACAAGTACGACTTGATTTTATTACAATGGCTTTCTCTCCTCTACAGCACATACACACAGAAATGCTCACCCACCCTTCGTTTAAGTGTAAGCACGGGGCAGGACCCCACACGAATATGGAATCTCTCCCCACACCAGCCTTTCCTACCCCCCCCCCTTCTCTCCCCACCCCTTTAGACTCGCTTCTTATCCAAATAGCTTCTAATTGTTATTACTTTATTGATTCTGGCCGCTGTCTGACGATGCGTTATCCATTTAGCCACCGTTTGACCGCGACTCCTCGGACCGCGTGTCAGCGTGAAAACAATGCGGCTGGAAGAGCTCACTTTTTCCGCGTACATTTTTGGTTCGCCTCGACGTATGTGATGTAACATGATTCGATTTTGTGAGCGTCAATCTCCTCTACGTGAAACTTTGACTTGAACTTTATTTGTGAGGGGAAAAAATGTTGCACTGTCCAAAGTCATTTTTTATCTGCGAACATATTCCATTTCTGTATGATTACAAAATGGATGATCACATGTAATTGCGACATTGAATCTTGTGCATTTGCGCTAGTTCGATTAAAATGAGTCACGAAAAGGTTAATGGTCATCGGCTTCGGCACTGTCTCAGGAGGTTAAACGTTAACGTTACTCTAATTATGATCCAAACCCTCCCCCGATTTTCTCGCGTTACATTATAGGGGGTGGTGATCTGATTTCCCCACCCCCCGATCGTAATGTTTCCTGGAATCAACAGCATGTAAGGAACCTCTCCATGTGTACTGACGTAATAAATGGTTCGGGTATTTGACTACACCGTGATGCGGAAAAAAGCTCACCATGATGGCCATTTTTATTACCGAACATGGCGAGATTCGGCCGTTCATTGCCTTCGCCTGTTTGATTTCCTCTGCACTTTGTTTTCAATTGATGTTCTCTGCATTTTCTGCAATTGATTTTCTCAGCATTTTTTTCAATTGCTCTAAAAGTTTGGAATGCCTGCAGTTGGCAAAGTAATTATTTGTGTGATTACTTTAGTTTTTTAATCATTTATTGAAACTATTCGAGAAAATAAGTTTTTCTTTTGATTTCATTAACCGGGATTATAAACTATCGGCTAGTAAGTAGGTTGTGTGGGTGGTATTGGCGTTGCCGCAACGCAATCACGGTCTAGTCCTAATTGCGTTATTCGGGAAAAAGCTTGGCTGTAATTTGTAGAAAGTGAATAATCTGCGGGGGGGAAATGCGACACACTATACGGAAATTACGACAAACCGAATCTATATAGGTGATTGGAAAAGCTGTAATACGTAACCATGTTGTCTAGACCGCTAGCGGCATTGCCACGGGCGTAGAGCTGCCTGCGATCGGTTTTGGTCACTCATTCGCTAATGGCGATCACTTCATATTAACCGGGAACGGCCATAAAATGGCCGTAATGAGCAACGCGCTCTCGATTTGAAGAGCTTTTCTCCCCTGGTCTGTGATTCTGCTGGTTGCCCTGCTTCAACTCCTGAGACCATCTGACTGACATATGTACAGGTTTTCGTTGTTGTATCTCTGGCTGGCTGGCAGCTAGGGCGAAAATTTTGTTATCGTTTTTATTTTCATGACCTTGTCAGTGGAGATGGTTCAGCTGTTGCAATACTACTCGTTTTGTCGATACTGCCAGTGTTTTCCAATTCGAGTATTCGTTAAGTCTATCGCGAACACTCTGCGCGTCACCAAGTTCAAAACTGGGCACTTGACCTAGGTCACAGAGTCACTAGCGGACCACCTAGAGCGGCGCCTGCGTGACGGGTACCGCAGATGCGGTTATGCAGAAGCGTATACAATTTTTAACGAAGGTCAATATCATTTCAAGACATTTGCAACTTCACAGTGCAAAATTGATGGTCGTTAGGGTTGGAGTGGGGGGATGGATGAGGTGACATTTTTTTTTTTAAATTTCAAATCACTGTAGTATAATAAACGAAAGTCCGAACCGGGAATCGAAGTGCAAAGATTGACTGGTGCTAAAACTAAATTTCTGCATCCAGTTAAACGTTTATTTACGTGTGTCATTTCGAAACTTATGCCCCACATTTCCTTTTTTTTTAATAGTTAATTTTTATCCAACGTGCCTGATTATTGTTAACAGGTGATTCCACTCATACAAGGAGATTATAGGGAAAATAAAAGAAATATTGTAGTAGCATGATGTATTATTTATCTGTTAAATAATCAGGCATTTTAGATAAAAAAAATAAATAGTAAAACAATATGGGGTATTGCTTTTGGAGTGGCCCCAGTATATCCACCGTTGTGGTCGCGGAGGGTCTGGTGAATGGTGTCCGCACAATGGCGCTGCAGTCTCTTCCGCTCATTCGACCCCGTTCTCCGACTCTCGGCATGGCGCGCGCTACTGGCCGAAGTCGGCGGAGCCGTGGTGGTGGCGTCGGTGGTGGTGGGGAGCCAGCACTCTGATTAATTGTAACTTATGGCCGCCGGAGGCCGGAATTATCTAATTAGTTTTATTTTCTCTTGGCCGTGATTTTTCAAGTGCTTGTTTATGGGGGCTGTCTCGTGTATGTGTATATGTGGGGGCGTCCAGCGCACGGACCACTGGCCAAATGGTGCAAATGTTTGTTGGCGGTGGATGGGAATGCTGGTGGTCATCCTCTCTCCTCCTTGGTTCACCACCACCTACATTACATGATCATATTTTGTCTGTTTCTGTGACTAGTGTGTTCATGGTGCATGGCATCGTTCAGGGGTACAGATTTTTATCTTCATTTAGGATTTGTTCCACGTTCTACTCTAACGCAAAAAAAATTGAAATTATTTTTACTCGCTCTAATCAAATACTACTAGCCTGATCAAGTTGCATAGTTATTCTCGCTAGATGGCGCTTGTAGTATCGTGGATGCGTTTTTTCATGTGTGACCTAACCCCAATTGACCTTATGACGAATTCTACGCTGGCGCGACGCCAGATTCCCCAAAAGAACGTGTTGACTGTATATGTGTTCTAGGCGCATGCGACACCAGTCGTCTCTCGTCACCAATCATATCAATTCGATGAATTTACTATGTGGGACAGCCACATTGTCGTCTCAATTATGAAGGCCCATCAACCCAGTAATGGGATCTTAACTTCTTTTTATGGCCCCGTTCGGACTGTGTATGCATTTCACTTCGAAATGACAGGCGAACTATATATGCATGTCATGAGACGGCAGCCCAAAGTTGAAAGGGGGCTGGCTGGCCGTATGGCTGAATAATACGAAAAGTTTGCTGGGAGTTTAGTGGGCGATATGCAAGTCGCGATCACTGATGGCGATGGGGGCACGCCTCTTTTGGTTTTATTTGTGCGGCAGTGTTTCTTAACCTGTTAGCTCGGAAAAATCTCATCAATGCGTTAAGATTGAGAAAGAAAAAAATATAAGAAACAAATACAAAAAAAAATAATAATAAGAATAAATATAATAAACTAACAATAATATAAGAAAAAATATAAAAAACTAACAATAATATAAGAAAAAATATAATAAACAAACAATAATATAAGAGAAATATGTAATAAATAAATAATAGAGTAAGAAATAAATAAATAATATAGTAAGAAATAAATAAATAAAAATCTTACGAATATTTTTATCACCGTTAGTATTCCCTTGTCCCCAATAGGTTTACGAACCAAGTAATAAAAACCTCTGCTGTGACCATTGTACGTCGTTGCCGTCGTCAAAACGTGGGCGACTTATAAGTTGTCACCACCTTTAAAGGTATCAGTGTCGCCGTGCATTTATAAATTGCTCGTCGTGTTTGGATTTAGCGTCATGTTCAATGCTATAGCGATCGACGTTCAATTTGTATATTATATTGCGATGGACATTCAGATTCGGCACCTGTATCACTGGTCCTCACCAAAGTCATTGTTTGTGTGGCGTAAAGGTCTGTGCCTATAACCTGCGTGTGGAAACGCCAATGTACGCAAATTGCACGTATTTGTGTATATCGCCAGCCGTGTCATTAAATAAAAAAATACTCTTGCCATGTTCCAATACTGTGATATTATGTCTGGCCTCCCCTCGAACATTAATAGCAGACCGACTTCTAACCTTGTAATCACCGTGTGGCGGTCACAAGGAATCCAGTCCGCGAAACTGGACGTGGTGATGGTGATGGTGATGGTGGTGGCGGTGGCTTTATTATTATTATACCGTGATACATGTGCTCACGTATATCGACTGCGACATGGTTCGTTTTGATGCTTGTTACGTTCCTGTTCATGTTCGGCTCTATTATAGACTATGAATATACTATACATGTCTATGCAGGCGGAGGTTTATATATACATGTGTATATCCTCCGAAGCACTTGAGTTGTCCATTGGTATTTTCACTGGACAGGTTGTGGACGAGCTGGTCATGCTCAACCACTCGTTCTTGTAACATAAAAAATATATAAATTCCTTGACCAAGGCAATAAAACTGCAAAAGTTGTACATTGCTTATTATTAAATATGTAGAAACATGAATTAATGAACAAGTTTATTGCCTTGGTAAAAGAAATTTATATATTTTTATGTTAACGCATACGGCTCCTAAAATCAATTTTTTTACAATGGTTCTTGGTTGAAGCTCCAACGATTTTGTCACAGGTCAACTTATATAAGTCTGCAGAGTTCAATCCAAATATGGGCAAATTTGTGACTCACTGGAATTCAGGAATTCACTGGAGCTCAGTAGATGGGGTAGACAGGTTTTGCAACTATTATCTGGTCTCAAGAGGACAATGCTCACGATACATTTTTTTGAAATCGACAGGCACGGGTTCGCTCTGGTCGAGGTTATATACTTGAAAGTGACCGCTGCGCTCCGGAGCAATTGGAAGCGGCGGTCGTACTTATTTCTAGGAGAGGCACGAAGTGTAATTGCGGTTGTGTGTTGCTGCACTCCGGCCTGGACCTATTATGTTGGTGTGTGTGTGTTCGCCAAGCTAGAATTCGACCCAGACTCGATCGAGCTTGAATGCAACGCCAACATGCATGGTGGGAATAATAATAAAATATATAACAAAAAAATCTTCGCCTTCGTTTTGTTAATATGCGGGCGAACTGTAGCATGTACTGGGTGCTAGCATGTTCGTAAGCATAACAAAAAACAGCAGATTACGTCATCTATTCAACTAGAAAATTATATCATTGGTGCTTGGGGGAGCTCGGGGTGTTCGACTTGTATACACTTTGGTCGGTCTTTTGATGTGGTTGCATTGTGCGTGCCAAGCGTCGTTGCCCAACACAATTATCAAGTTATACGATCGACTCTCTTTTAATATGGAGTTGGTTGGCGTTGCATTGAGCCATTTGAAATGTCAAGTGGTAACGATTATTCTCGGCTTTTTTATTTTATTAGTTTTGACCATTTATCTCGTAGCGCATTGTCGGGCTTGTCTTGGTTATTTAAACTCTTTATTTCGAAAACCGTGGCCACCGCTTGGTTAAGATGTCTTGGAAAATGTTGAGACAGATCGAGAGGAAGTATGGCAAAATCGTGTTGAACATGATCATTTAATTATTTTAGTGCACGAGTGCTATCTCTGGTTACAGTCCAGTTAAAAAGTGATACAAATTTAGAAAACGAAACTTGTTTTAATTTTGATTTTACGCTCTGAAGGATGGTATTTAAATTGTTGTCATTACACGAGTGTTTAACTTAGAATTCATATTAATAAAATTGCAGCTGTTAAACAAGACAGATTTTGGTATAGAAAAGTTTGTATTGTTCTGCTGCTCATTCTAAAAAAAATAGACAAAAACAATAATTTGGAGACAGAAAAAAAAAACTGTTGTTTTAATTTTGTTTTGGCGAAAACCGACTTGTGTCGAGTTTTTGAAGGTCTGTCTAAATAACTAGACAGCCAGAGGGATAGCTGACCGAGTTTTTGACATGAGCCTGCTGCGTTCCATCTTTCCAGGTTCCCCTCTTTCGCCCCCTTCCAACCAACCCACTTCCCCCATCCCTCAACCCCAACCCCCAACCAGCACGCATCCATGCTTCCAAAGTTAACGTCCGTACACTCGACTAACCAACCAAGTACACCTAACTCGCGCTTTGTATCACATTTAAGTAACCGGCCCTCCCTTTCGATCCCCCCCCACCCCCTCCTTCATCCTCCCTCCTGACCACCCTCCCATATCTCTATGTACCTTCACGAGTTCCACCTACGAATGAAGGAGAGAACCCCGAGGGGTCGACTCTCGGCTCCGATCAACTTTGTCTGCAGGGGTATAGAATGCTCGCGAAATGAGCGGTCGAGAGGCGAAATTGTTTTCGGTGAACTGAGTTTATCCGCTCGCGTTCTTTCCTTCTCGCTCTTTTTCTGCCAGCAGTTAGTTAGCTAGAAGCAAAGAATAATTCCGATGAAATGTAGGGTAAACAAATTTATAAACTTTCGTTAATTTCTTCCGTGAGCTTTTCTGGTAGTTCATTTAAAATTATTAAATGAGTACAGTACACATGTACTGTAGAGATACAGCAGACGATGCTTGAATGCATAGACGTAATGCACGCGTATGTACAGGTAATAGGTAAACGTTTAAATGTTCAAGTATACCCACGCTCTGAAAATACTCGTACTCTTCAATACTGGCTAAGTTTGGTTGCTCATAATAATTAGTTGTACACAGTAAAGACTAACTAGCAATTAAACCTTAGGCGGTACAGGTTAGCCAGTTAGCGACCTCCCATACGCAGAAATCACAGAACCGTTCCCAATGTTTGTTTTTTATCTATCGTCCGTCTGTCCCACACATTACCGCTTCCGAAAACACTTAAATTTGATGAATATATTTTTTTCCCCGGTAACGGGACGTCGTTTGTCGTAAAATAACCGATGTTTTGTTTACCGTTCCACAAACTAGTGTTGCATTTTTTTTTTGGGACCCGGTATTTTTTTTATGATTCAGTCAAACGATAAAGTTTTGTAGTTGGGTGGACGGTACAGTATGTGCGGATTCGAGACGTTGGGTAAAATTTCCGACGACTGTGTCGGCACCTACGTCTGAAATTTGCATTAATTAAGCGTTTTGGCTGCTGTTCACGCCCATGCAGGAAAAGCCGATTCGGATCTGCGGGTGCGTAGACCCCATGTAGGGGAGAAGTCACTGTGAATATAAGTCGTGCCCAATTTCAATACTGATCGGATAATTGGTCTTACCAGGACTGTCCAATTTAGTGCTGGTGGTCGGCATTTCTTTGGTGACCGATTCGACTTGAGAATCTCTTGAGTAAATTATTGTGGAGGTTGGCGCCATCTATCGTCCAACACGAGTGACCCTCTCCTCTTCCCCGTACTAACAAACGCAAGCAGTTGCTGTTCATTATGAAAGGAGTCACCATCGTGAGCAAATTCACTGTCGTCTGTCGGCGATGAGTTGAGTTTGTCTTTTGGTGACGGTGGTGGTTGTGGGGGGAAGAGGTTCGAGTTCGAGCAACAATTGTGGATCGGTTTTGGACGGGGGGTTGGTTTTGGATTATTTTTCGAGGTACCACATCCAGCCATCGATTTTTCACCCCTGGTGGCATCGTGGGGTACTGGAGGGTGGTTAGATGGCGCGGGGGAGGGGGAGAGTCAATTCCGTGGATATCCCTCTTCGTGTATAAACGCGTGCAGGAGGAGACCATTGGAACCCAATCATTCGGAATGATTGGGGAACATTGGACTCCGGGAGTTTTCTCGGGGAGCATCATCGGGGGTTTGGTGCTTCGATTGCCGGAGAGAGGTGGAAAACGGTGTTCACGATGCGTCCGTTGAACCTCCTTTCTTTTCATCCGACTATTGTGGGGGGGGGTATGGATTGTCCCCACGACTGTCCGGATTTACACGCCAACTTGGCGTAACATTTGGCAAGATCGACGACAAGGTATCTTGAGTATTAGAGTGGCTCGTTTAGGCAATGTATTAGTGGCACGTTTTTGAAGTGCACGTGCGTGTAAATATTTTGAACATTTTGATGATCCGGAATTAAGATTTGGTTAGTCTTTATAATCCGTACGTATGTCACATTGTTGTTTTCATATTGGGTAAAGCAATATAATAAAAAAACCTTTGTAAATATATACAATTTAAAATTATAAACTGGAAAATTAACCTCGAGAAAGCAATATAAGTCTATATATACTTTCCGTTTGTGCGAAATGATAAATTTATTCGAATAGAGGTTTTTTCGTGCTGATATTTGGCCTGTGGGATGATTCAAATTGATCTTGCCTTTATTTGGATATGCGTTGCCTTTAAAAAAAATTGTCATGTAAATATTTGGTGAGGAGTTTATTTCAATTCAAATTCTTCTGGTGCTCATGTTCAGGGCTCCTCCATATGCCAGTATTTTGTACATGCTCGTCTTCAGAGTTTCGTATTTTTCCCTCCGGTTTTTGTGGAAACACGGATCTGGTGCGGCTTGTTTTTGGCATCGGCATATGGGAAGAGAATAAAAGGGGCGTGGTGCTGAAGGGGATAGGGAAGGATGAGGAGGAAAGAGGAGGGGGTACGTGAAAAATGGAGAGTGAGGGAAAAAGCTCTGCCTAAATGGCCAGCGATTGTATGGATATGAATGCTAGATCGTTTTTGATTAGCGTTTGTTTGTTTTGTTTGCGTCTATCGATTTTAGCGGCGCCTGCAGTTCTTGAGCATTGTCCGCGATGCCTCACGTTCGGGGCGAGCCAACCGCGACGGTGCTGCGGCGAACGGCGAAATTTGGAACTTGTGTGAAATGGACATTTCTCATTACATGTTATGTGAGGTGATAACATGGCAGCAGCTTGCTCACCAGTCGGCGTGATGGTTCAATATTGTATTCAATATATACAGTATCTGAAAAACCAGTTTTTTTATTTAGTCACAAACTTATCAATTTTATGATTCTTTTCAACGAATAAATATGTTTTGGTCTTTCTATGTTATTTTGCAGTCTGTGTGAGAAGTTTGGTGTGAAAAAAAATTAAGTTTTTATTTTTAGAAATTATTTTATTTTTGGATAGTACCTGACATGCGGAACTACTTTTTCAATTCTTGAAAAAAGCTTTTAAAAGTCTGTTCAGCCTTTTGACGTTTTGTCACTTTTGAAGTTTTGGAAGTGGTTAACCTTTTTCTTTTTAATGCGACTGTTTTTTTTTTAGATGCGTCACTAGTTGTCATAACTCGAGATATTTAAAAGTCGTCCGGCACGATCGTTGCCCTAAAAATGTCACAAACTGTTTGTTTGGGGTTGGTTGCTCGGTAACGACACCGCCACCGACAAACGGGGAAGAGAAAACAATTCCCAACGTCTTTGGCATTTCAATTGTCTGTGAAAATGCGTGCCCGAAGTCGAATCGCGTTCACGGCAGTTTTTCCACCGTAAAAACCGATAACTATGCCGTATCCCCGGTGCGGTTTATCTACGGGCAGGCAGGTCTA
>JAUJYS010003829.1:0-12624 GCA_033995665.1 Melogona broelemanni | reverse complement strand
ATCGATCGTTGCGGCCAAGTGAGAAGGACTTGCCTTAAAAAAAATATAACATGAAGTGACAAATCACGTGAGACTGAAATGATAAGTAGTCTATGTGGTAAATATACTACGCGGTTTACTGTGGTTGCCTATGGGAAATGCAAAACTTTCAACGGCTGTATCTCTCTCAATTTTGCTTTTCGCACCTTTTATTTTATTTATCTTCTTCACACTTTTCGCATCTAAAAAGTGTCTTTCTAAAAAAATCCCAGACTTATGGAAATTCTGCATTTCACCCCGCCAGAATGCTATGGCGCGGCGATTCCCCTCATTAAATTCTAAATCTAAACGATAAATGTGCTGATTTGCGTGACACGTTACCCTTTTTCTCCTAGATGCCGTCGATTGAACTTGGTGCCCAGTTCGATTCGTTCGACGAATTCAACGCTGCCAAATGCAACTACGAGAAACAGAACACTGTCAAGCTGGTCATCGCTAGTTCGCGGCTCATTACCAATGTGGATGACCGACGTGTGTTCCACTATCGTGCGGCCAAATATGTGTGCGATCGGGGAGGTCGACCGAGGGAATCCAAGAGCAGTGGCCTGCGAAAAACAAAGTACGTATTATTATTTTAACCGGCTGAATTACACTTTACGCGAACATTTTCTCTGACGAGCGAACGGAAAATACGGTCTAAGACTAACTTGCCTAAAAAAATATAACATGAAGTGACAAATTACGTGAGACTGACAGCCGCACTCACGTGATTTGTCACTTCATGTTATACTTTTTTTTTAAGGCAAGTCAGTCTCGCCTGTTGTCGCGAGGAGCGGTAGACCGTATTTTCCGTTCGCTCGTCAGAGAAAATGTTCGCGTAAAGTGTAATTCAGCCACACTGTCCATTGCATAATCGCGTGATAAAAGTAAAAGCAACTAATTCGGTTTGTTCGCGTTCAGGTTTGGATGTGCGGCGGCCTCCTGGAGACAATCCCGTGTTCGCACGTTGGCCACATCTTCCGCTCCTTCCACCCGTACACCTTTCCGGGAAACAAGGACACCCACGGACTCAACACGGCGCGCATGGTGGAGGTCTGGATGGACGACTACAAACGTCTCTTCTACTTGTACAGGAACGAACTGAAGGTACGGTGTTCACAAATTCCAATCTCAACAGAAAATGCCCCCTCGACTCAGGTGCCCAATTTCAATTTTATCTGGGCGAACTACACCACTTT
Organism: Melogona broelemanni; assembly: GCA_033995665.1. NCBI lineage: Eukaryota > Metazoa > Arthropoda > Diplopoda > Chordeumatida > Chordeumatidae > Melogona > Melogona broelemanni. The sequence goes on along the minus strand of JAUJYS010003829.1, from coordinate 11,407 downwards.
TTCGATTTACAGCACTCAAAATCAACAGAAGAGGCCTCTTATTAGACGAATACGTCCTCGCCGTTTATAGTGTCTTTTATTACGTGAATTTTATTCACGTTCACCTCAACAATAACGTATTGACACGTTATCAGTCAAAATTGTTGAGCAGGTGGCAAAGCTAATATTGCATAGCTTGTAGCTCAGCGCTAAAAATAATATTTGTATGTCCTCCATAATAACTAAGGCCCCAACAACTCATACAGACGATAACAGAATATTGAAAGTCAAATAGTGCCGATAATAGTGCTTTGAACATGGATGCAAAGTGTCGATTGAAAAAGCGAATATGATTAGAGTCTGCTGTCCATGAGTCACTATAACAATGACACGCTATTTGGTGGTTGGGCATGTGATTATATTGTAACGGCGAGTGCGACATATTATAAAGGTTTATGGGTCGCCAGTACCATATGGTAAAGATACTCACAGATGCGCCATTCATGAAGTAGCCACGTAATTGACAACGTGTCTCTCGTATCTGTCTACAAGGAAGATGGATACTATAATTTAATAGTGGACACAAATTGCATTATTACGCGCGGTGACTGAAAGGTGGCATTGAGCTGGGTTGGGTGTTAAGTTCGTTCTTTTAAAAAAGGAACCCGTTCCAGTTCCCGTTCCACCCAAAACGGAACCATATTTAAAGAAAAACTCTACTAACAGCGAAAACCAGTTCCAATTTCTAGAGAAATCCAATTTCTAGAGAAATTGGATGGAAATTAATATTTCCTATTTTCTTTTCGAAAGGAATCTGGAACTTTTCCGGTCATTCGATTAATAAATAAAAGAAAAACGAATAACTCATATTCTGAACGGTTGAAAATATCTAACATTCCATTTATCCCTACAATTCCATTAATATATTGAATTTCCGCCACGAAAACTGGAATAATTCCACGCTGCAAGCAATATATCTCATGGAAAATTAATTTTACGCTTAAATCAACCAGAATTACCACTTCAGTATACGTGCTGTTTCGATTTGAAATGACAAAACATCAAATTCTTTCATTAATTTGATAAAACATTTGTCATTCCACCAAACTGCACCTTTTTTATGCATCTTTCGCATATGGCAATCAAGAATGTTTTGTTCAAAATATTTAGTATCTTTCATTAGTCTTTTGTTGTTGCATGTTCAGACTTGCTCAAAATGTGTGACGGAAAAGTGAACCTGATGCATCAGTACCATGTTTTTTCGCTGCCATATTCAGACTGCCGATATCGGGGACATCACAGCCCGCAAAGACCTCCGAACACGTCTTCAGTGCACGAATTTCAAGTGGTTCCTGGATCACATATATCCGGAGAAATTCATCATGGACGAAAATGTCTATGCCCACGGCAGGGTAAGCTTCTTGGTCATTGCCGAGCCAATACCATGTGTGAACCACGATATGGCGAAAATGACGCAGTTCTTACCATCAGATTCGAATAGATATGTAGTTATTTCATGAAGCGTTTTCTCCCCCATATCTAGCTCGTAAATAAGAAAACCGGGATATGTCTCGATATGCTACAGCGAACCGAGACGAAACCATACAACATGGGATTGTACGCTTGCCACAAATTTCAAACGTCGAGTCAGGTGAGCAACAAACAAATAATTTGTGTTTTTCATTGTTTATTTTTTATTTTTTATTTTTTTTGCATTATTTATTTTTTTTTTCTCTTTTTTTTTTTTTTTTTTTTTTTTCGCAATATTTATTTTGATTTTATTTATTTTATTTTTATATATATTTTGACTTTATTTATTTTATTTTTTGTCATTAGTAATTTTATTGTTCGTATTATTTATTTTATTATTCGCATTAATTATTTAAATTTTTCTCATTTACTCCGGGATCGAATAATCGAAAACCTGCGCCGGGAATCGAACCGCACCACAGCCACAGCGAACAGTGCAAATAGACTTTTAAATTATAATGTTTGGCGAATGTTTTCATTTTTTCCGACAGAAGATTAGCAGTGATTCCATTTTTTTAAATTTATTCTAATGGAGACCAATTTTTCAGTTCATGTCATTGAGCAAGGCGGACGAGTTAAGACGCGAGAGCGTGTGCGCCGAAGTGGGCAAGCCACGGGGGTCGCTCCAGGAGCCAAGCAGTGTGGTCATGCGCGATTGTCATGGCCGGAAAGGAAACCAAGTGTGGATACACACCAAGGTACAATCATATTTCGATTTGACTCAATTGTCTCAAAAGCAATCGGGAAAGTGAAACTAAAAAAAACTAAAGCTTTATAGATAAATTTTTTATTGTTTCATATCACTGTAGTGCAAATCACTACAGGAGATTATGTACCCCTCCTTTTGCTTAGGCCATCTCTAAGGGCACATTTTCTCCAGTATACCGGAATCTAATAAACGAGATTATACTCTGTATGCCGTGAATTCAACGGCCTTACGGTCAAATCCGAAGTTTTTTTTTTAATTACTGTAGTGCTAATCACTACAAGATTTATACCCCTCGTGTCGCTATGGCAATATGTGAGGGGCAGAGAAGGGAAGGGGAATGGTAGCTGGTATAGCCAGACTGCCTTCTCCCCTAAGCTCTGGACTCCCTAATGGGAGCTCAAGGGTGACGCCAGTATCCCAGGATCGAATAAACGAGAGCCTGCGCCGGGAATCGAACCCGGGACCGTCCGCTCCGGAGCATGTTGCCGTACCCACAGAGCCATCTGTACGTACAAGTTTCTCTCGCCCGAAAAATTCGAGTGGTCTCGGTCAAAGAATTGAACCTACCCGAAACTAAATTTATTTTCTTCTTATTCCCATTCATATTTAGTACGGTGCGATCCAACACAAGGAAAGCGGAAAGTGCTTGGACGTCCTCAATTCCACGATGGACGGAGACGTGTGGGCGACGGAATGCACGGGGGCGCCCTCCCAACAGTGGTCTTTCGACGTTTACCTAGACTGAGTGCCTGACAGAGATCGTCTGATTTGGCAACGCACCCAAGCGTGTCCAGATCAACTTGCAGGGAATTGACACTAGATCGGAAGCTAGATCAAAATCTATCGGAATTCAACTCCGAACTCGCGACATCGAAATCATTCGGAGCGCGGTGATAATGGAGGATTGGTGGGTGTCCTGAGACGAGAGGAACACCTTTGTGTATTGATTGATTGAAGCCTCGAGCTGGCGCGTTGCACAATTCTCCCATCGCACGACAGAGTTGTCCCGTTGGTGACGTGTTCATATATTTAAAAAAATGTATTTTTTAATATATTTTTTAATACCGGTTTCGTAAAGTTGTTACCGTTCTGTAATGTTACTATGTAGTGTTACGGAATATTCGAAAAGCGTTTCTGACACGAATTTCACTTTTTGCGTCTATAGTGTGATTATTTTGATAGTGTCAAGGAACAAATATATCGCAGTGTTTTATGGAACGCTCACCTTTCAGACGTTCTCTAGGCGCATCCAAGTCAAAATTCGTGGCTCAGTTTCATATTTAAAATACAGATGAAAACAACAAAATATAATATAACCGTAGACGTATTTGACGGGGCAATTCGCACATTGTTAAATTTGTTCTCCCTTTTTGTCATACGAAGTACTGAGATGATTGATATTATTATTGGAAATGTTTTTTGTATAGCAGCTTACCGGCACAAGGCCATTTACACGATGGAACATTTTTCTCCATGGAAATGTTATTTTGTTTTGGTGAAACACGAGTGCGAGTTTAAATCTCCTCTCTCATGTATTCGCTAAGCCAAAAAAAAAAGCAATTTCATGAATCAAAACGTGAAATGTTTCATCGTGTAAATGGTGCTTAACTTTGCTGATTTGACGCGAAATGACTAAATATGTTGTCGACCTTAACCATAGACTAAATTTTGGTGAGGGAATTCGAAAATACAGGAAATTAAAGATCAATTGAAAAAGTTCATTAAAACCTATTGTAAATGTCGGGGGGGGGGAGGAAATAATCGAAATACTCCTATAACTTGGTTTTTCACTCTGAACTGTTCTGTTGAACGTACATTTTAGAACATCGATTGCTTAATGTCGTTATGCCCTTATCAAAGTACTAATCAAATCAGTAGAAACGAAAAAAAGGAAATACAAGCTGAATTTATTTGGGATGCTCATCTAGTCTGAACAGGCGACGACAATCATTTCGTCAGTGCCAAAAAAGAAACAATTTGTTACTGAATTCGGACAAAACAGGATTGATTATCCAGCGACTGTCTCTGTGCTGTGGCAATTGTTAAACGGTGTTCCTATCCTTCAGTTGCATCAATCAGATCATACAGTGGATAGGGTTGTTTTTTTGTACAAGTCATGAAAAATATTTTTACTGCCCATTACAACACAGACACACAACACACACAAAGTAAAAGGAATCGATTGTATGCTGTTTAAGTGTACCTTTCTTTCAAAATACGAATTTTCTTGGGGATATATTATTTGCAACAATGCCTTTGTGCACAAGAGAGTTGTATGAAATAGTTGCAGTTTACAGTTTCTTTTATAAACTTGGAAACTAGCAACGCCACAGCGAAGCCAATAGCGTAATTTGCCCGCACAATGGCGTGTTTTCAAAAATGTTATTTCGTTTTCAAATCGATCATCGTTTTGGTTAGTATATGTGGTGGCCTTATTTCAAAATGTTCAAATAGTTTACGCAGCCGTAAATATAAGTTGCAGAGTTCATAGGAGCCGTACAAAAGTATAAACATTTGCAGCCGTAAATGTTTATACTTTTGTTAATCCTAAACTGCGTCATGCTGCTGGCTGGCGACAAACCAATGGGTTACGCCAAACCCTGAAACGCGCTTCCTCGCATTGCATCAATGCTAGTACGGTTTCGTTACGCTACGGTCAACTCGGGAGATCCTACAAGGGGCAGCAACAAAACAAAAATAAAGAACCGTTAAATTTATTCGGCAGCTTTTTACAAAATCAATAATGGGAATTTTATTCTATTTACTTCCCATTTTAATTTCATCTTGTATTCGACATTTTATTTTGTTATTTAAAAAAAATATATTATCATCTTTCATGACCAACTATTATTAATTTTATTTTAAAAATGATTTAATTAAAACTTCATCAATGTTAATGATGTTTGTAGATAATTGCAAGAAATATGAAAGTTTCAGAACTGCCTCTTAACGTTAACGACATTTGTTAATTAGCGAATTCAAAAGCGGGAAATTTTTATGGCGCACCGAAAATTACAATGTGTAGATGCAAAAAATAGTAATTTATAAAAACAAATCCCTACTTCAATCCTGATAATTCAACAGTACTCAACGTGGTTGCGTTGGTCTTCACCATTATTCATCGCCTTCGCCTTCGCACACCTTTGCGCGCACGTGTTTATAGATTGGCATAATAATTTAGTCATGCACGACGCCCACACGCTGACACTGTGTATATGTACATGTACCAGAGAACCTGTTTGAGCAGTCAGGTTGGCACAAGCGGGTCGGGACAAACTGTTTATATCTTCTGTTATACATTCCACATTAAAGTTATTTTTTGTTGGTGCTCCCGAGCAACTTTGAACAGTTTTGCAATAAAATAAAATAAAATTGAAAACGAGTGAAGTGTATTACTTTTATTTCATGTTTTGTTTATTTTTTCATTTTTTGTTTCCAATCCACTCCAGTTAGTGTATATACCTATAGAAGATTTTATGCCCCTTGTGTGCCCCACAATGTATCTGTTATTAGGAACAAATTTTCACCAGAACCGAATGAACGAGTGCTCGCATCGATAATATATTTTCACATTTTATTGTTATGCCCAGTCCTTTAGTCGTTCAAACATTAAATTTATTGTCCTAGACGGCGAGTTTGCGAGTATTAGCTTTAAAAAAGAATTCCTGAAATAATGCTTTAGCAAATTTAAAATTCGTAGCCCAGGGGGCTGAGTACCTCGGTTCGATTTCCGGCTTGGGCTATTAATTCAATTTCGGGGTACTGGTGAAAATGTGTCTCTTCATACAATGTACTTTATAGGCAATTTAGAGATTTTCAGAATCTCATGTAGTGGTATTCACTACAGTGATATCAATCATCGTTTGTAAAACTTAAAAAAAAAGTTCTTTCAAATTATATGTAACCATTTTTTTTTAAAACATTAGTTGAAAATGTCTGATAGCGAAGACAATTTAATCCGTCAGTTACAATAATAAAAACACGAACACAAGCTTTCGACAATTATGTATAAAAAAAAATAATGACCACACTTAAGAATGACATAATTGTCGAAAACTTGTGTTCATGTTTTTATTTTTCAACTGACGGATTAAATTGTATCCAGGTTCCTGATTTGTTTTTAAATTTTCACTCACGTGTAGGGCGAGAGTGGCCCACTCAATGTCTTTGACACATTCTGCTGTCCCAAAGCCATGAAGAGGCAGGCCAAACTCTGGTTGTTGGAGTCCACGTAGCCGCCGCGATAAATCTCCTCCAGCAGCAGATGGGCAGCCTTCCGACCAATGTCCTCCGCCACGTTGTAGCCCTCGCCGGCGGCCCGCGTGTAGGAGCACGCCTCGGCCGTTAGCACTGCCCCGGTTGTGGTCTCCGCTACCAGGATGATGCCAAAACCGGGCGACCTGCGCAGACGCGAAAATAGAAAGACACGTGCCGGTTAACTAAATTGGAACAACTTTGACCGGCGTCGTACGAACGTTCGGGGGCGATGTCCAACACCTAACAAATCAAATCTCTTAGACGACAACGCGCTAAGGCGTCATGTTTCAAAAAAAAAATTGCGGGAAAGGGCTCGCCTGAGCAATTTATCTCCTAAGAGATTTGACGCCTAAGCGCGTTGTCGCATGAGATCAATGTCGCCTTTTGAAGTTTTTTTTTGTTTTTTTTGCCGGATCACTGTAGAGAATAACACTACAGGAGGTTATTGTACCCCTCGCGTCGCTGAGGCGATATATGAGGGGCAAATTCCAGTACCACAGAATCGAATAAACGAAAGCCTGCGCCGGGAATCGAACCCGGGACCACCAATTGACATTGGTGTTCAGATATTTGATACGCTCAAGAGATGACGCAAACATGTTATTCGATAACATGTTTCCACGGCATGTATTCGGTATGAAGACATCGCTCTCGATTAAAAAATATATAATGACATACAGTATATAAATAAAAATACGAGACATTGAAACTATGTCGAAACACCGGTGTCCCTGGAACACAAGTGGGTAAAATTTATTTTCAAGTCGATAGAGCCTTGATGCTAAGGTAAGGGTCTATTTCGTTCTCAGAACGACACATTATTATAATTTACAAGGGTCTGTTCTATTTTTACCGCTTTGTGCAGATTCGTAGAGCCTCGCCATCTCAGTCGTCCTTATGCCCATTCTTGTTCTGGTTTTTTGTTATTTTTATTTATATTTTAATTTACAACGACATATTTCTGTATAATGATCTTCCTCACGAATGGTGTTAAGGCGATGCTTGTGATCATTCGTGATAGATCTTTGTACAACTCTCGTCTCGACATACACTATACTGATATCATTATTCAAACAACAAAATCGATGTCCAAATATCATTTTTCCGCAAGAAATTAGAAATTGAAAAAAATACAGATCAACAACCCATCGCACGGTGTCAATTACATCGTCAAAGGGTAGCGCGCCATCGCATGCAGCCACCACCACCAACACTACGTCGAAAATCCCAACCGAAATTCGTATCAAAACCGCGAACGGCGAATTTTCCTTTCGCACTCGCCCTCGCTCAAAACACTGCTTTTAATTCGGTTTTCGCTACGAAGGTGTGCAAAAGTACGTGTCGGGTGGTCGTTGTCACGTGACCAAGGTAGACCCGCAGTGTTAGTGCGGAGAGTAGCATGATGTTTAGAAGAGTTTGGGGGATACAATTTGTTGTGGCGTTATGTGCGGAAGGGCCGGGCTAAACCTATTTCAACGCTCAGAGAAACGCTGTATCTGGAATTCAGCCTAATCAGTAACAACACAAATGGAGGATAAAATAACTGGTGAGCGGGGATGGGGGAATTTTGAGTGAATCACTAGTCCAACCTGAATTTACGAGTACTCGCACATGTCTATGTCTGTGCTATGAATCTCCAACATGTTAATGAGATGCAATAGAATATGGAATTAAGTCGAACACGATCAAATCATTGAAGCTCAAATGATTGGATCATGTTTGACAAACGAGCTGGCGAATTCCATTTAATATATGCTGTAATTGCAAATTATATTTAATAGTTGCATGGGGTTCGTCACTGCCCATATAATCAAACTAGTCCACGGCGCGAACCATCTGAGATGGTGGCGTGGGTTGTATTAATTAAACTGTACCGCCATTATGTTACACCATTTAAAAAAAAAGCAGACCTTTTTTAAAAATAATTTTGTCATTAAAAACGCTCAATTTTGTAATGTGTCCTACAAAATACAATTATATATACAGTGTGCATGTCAACGAAATGTTCTTTCAGCAAGGGCGTTATCCTAATCCGGCCCTACCTTTCCTGTATTCGACCGCCACCACCCACCCGTCCACCATCTTTTCCCCCACCAAACCGCGGAGAAAGGAGAGAGCGTCCACTTTCCGACGACGCGACAACACGGAAACGACCTCCCGCGACATGATGCCGCCATATACAATTTAATTACCACATACACGCACACATGCACGTGCTTTACAAGGACAGAACGCAGGCGGCGAGCACGGACGCTGCGAGACGCTAACAGAAAGGAAACCACCCTTCCCCACCCACCACCCCTACAATTGACTTTTCACACAACTCTTACTAAATACATCCACCTGAATCTAAGTGAGGCGTTAAAGAATTTGTGAAAAACGCTTTTTCCACGTGACTTCAAAATGACGTCACATGTGGAAAACGCACTCGACGCGACGCCTCCAAGCGGTCACCTATGGGCTTTTTCTTCTTCAACTTTGACGTCTGAGTCCGTTGCTGGGTTACCAGTTGCTGTAATTATAAAACCTACCAAATTATCATGAAAAAGGAATTTTGTTGAGATAAACGAACAAATGCCAGGAAAGATTTCAAATGACCGCGCTGGACATTTTTAAAGTCGCGTGTGTTTGAGCCACACATTTTATAATAATGTAAATTATTTCACAAAGCAAGAAATGTGTTACAATTCTTATGTTTGATATCTATACTATAAGAATGGAAGTGGTGTCCGTGTGTCAGTGTGAAGACGTGACGTCATCTACAAGTTATGACGTCATCTACCGTTATTTTTTATTAATTTTTTTTCCTATCTTTCTTATTATTTTTTTACATTTTTTTTATTAATTTTTTTTTTCTATTATTTTTTTTTTTAATTAATTTTTTTAACATAACCGGGCGAAGCCGGACTAAAAGCTAGTTTATTATATTTACCGAGTGCATTCAATTATCTAATGTCATTAAACCCTCATTTAGAAATCAGGTCCGATCTTGTGCAACAGATTCCGTACTCAAATATTGATTCTACATTATTATTACCGTAGGGTGGCGCCATGACTTGAAACATAGTTGGGATAGGCAGCTTGGTGGGGCCATGGCACCCTCAAAAACAATTCGGCATTTAGCCTCAGGCGCTGGTGTTATCCGATATATACAAAGTATGGGATTATTTTTTCTTTACTTCTTGCGACGGTAGAAAAAAATATATATATACACTGTTGGAGCGTAGTTTACCTTCCTCCGCAGGATAATAGTAAAAAAAAATTCAAGGCAACCTCTATCCACCTGATGCCCCTCCTCCCCTTGTTGCCTATTTTCAGGTGTAAGGGAATCTTTTCGATCAGATAAGCCGAGACGTGAACAGGAAAATGTCTTTATTTTGTAGGGAGAAGGAAAAAAGCGATAGAAAAAAATGCTAAAGAGGATCGGCGTTTCAAGCGTCTCCAAATTAGTAACCAAATTTACAGTCAAATTCGACTTCGGAATCGATTATGGCGGCACCACTCAGATTGCGACTTGTTAAACAATATTTGGTGGTAGTTCACGAGGATCTACAGTGTAAGTATATTTCGATGTCATGATCTGTATCTGTTCAAAAATAATTAAAAAATTACCCTCAACACTCTAAATTATTAACTAATTTTAATTTGGAGAATGCAGCACACTCAACAACCCAATGCACTTGTGAATATATTGTCACATCGCAACGCAATCGCATCCTTTCATCACAATGATAAGGTCAAACTTTTGAAGCCACAACGATACTTTATTGAATTTGGCCTTGTATCAGAGAGTAGGCGTAAAACAATACAAAAGGGGGCCGCGTCCCAGGGCGGCAACTACAACCATTCTGAACACCTCCACGAGTTACTAACTACACTCAGGTCCAGAAAACACGTGTTCGTATAACGCTATTCGAATATCAACACGCACATAATGTTTACCGTATACCAAGCGTTAACAAAACATACTCATGAGATCACGTGCCCTTCAAACCCAAAACTCACTACATTCCCATTCAGGTTAACATTGATTTGAACACAGAACGGTGCCAATGCCATCATTTAAAACGGGATAAGTAAGATTGTGATATACGCGCACAGGAATATATATCCCTTTCGCAAACATAATAGTGAAAATAGTTGCAGTAGTGTTTGTTTGTAGCGAAGGTCTGCGGACCATAGGGCAGTTCTGTAATATTGAAAAAAAAAAATCGAACGTCTCTCTCTTTCTCTCGCCAATTAGCGGCACGTAAAGCCGTGGAAAGGCATTCACCTTGTTGAATTTTAGGGTTGAACCAAAAGCAGCTGTCAATATCCTCGTGTGACCTTCGCTCTATCCACCCCAAGCGCAAGTGAATTAAATCAAGTTTAGCGTAAGTGAATTGAATTCGAATTGAATATGAAGTGTATGCCCTCCAAACCCATTCCTCGCCTAAATAAACGCTCAGCAAATTGTATATATGCCCGAGATATATCTGGCGCCACCTCGCGGCTACTCTGCAAACTTAACGGGAATAACTCGTTGGAAAACCACAAATTAGCTATTGTTTATCATCGATGATCTATCGCAGCCTCTTGTCAAAACGCCGAAGCGACAGAAATACGTTTTAAAATTGTTTCGTCGAAGTACCGGTATATAGCGAAGGAGACATGTGATGTGCTTCGTATAAGACTTGCATAGATAAGTTGTGTAAAATATATTTATCGTCAATGTATCGTCAATTAGTTGATGCGTTGTAAAGCCAAAAGAGCATATTTTTGTTATTAGTTTAACGAGCAATTATGACAGATTTTTTTTTTTTAATTCACCATAGCGCCTAGTGCACTACAGAAATACTGCACTCTCGTGTCTCTTTGGAGATATGTGTGGGGCAGGGAAGGGAAGGGAAGAGGGATGCAGCTGGAATAGCCAGACTGCAGGATCCACCCCTA
>JAUJYS010003828.1:0-12629 GCA_033995665.1 Melogona broelemanni | reverse complement strand
TACAAATAGACGAAGAGAGTCGGGCGATCTCTCAATTAGAAATAATACTCTTTGTATCAATAACTTTCATTTTTTCTGCGCTTTCCCGGGGCTTAAAAGGCATCGTGAACGTGATATATTAGTACTGGTGCACTAGGCGCTACGGTGACATTAAAAATATATATATATATATATATTTAGAAATGTTATTACTCAGATCAACGGAAGGCAGAAAAATGCAGTACATCGGAGGGGCATTTGCCAATTTCAGAAATCATCATATTCGATTTTGGATAATCGATTTACGATAATCTATTTACGATAATTGAATTTAAGTAAATCGATCGACGAATGATTCAAAAATGGTGCAAAGGAGATGGACGATTAACTTTGATGCCAAGAAAATAAAAGAGAATACAGAGTGGAAAGGACGATAAGAAGAATCACTAAACTTTAGAACTGTTTTATCGATGGTTGGTAGGGGATGGGGGGTTGATACATAGCCACCCTGGCAGTGGACAAAAACTGGGCGAGCCGCATTAACGATCGTCTTTGCTCACTTGTCAAGGGGGTGTGGAAGGTTTTTCTCCCACTAAGGGGATGGCGAATGGACGAGAGGTGGTCAGTAATCCATTCCCTTGCGAGTATTTCGGGGAACTCTGAATAAAATAAATTTCACAGACCCTTTCCCTAGCCCCCCTTCCAACTACGAACATATAAAACTTTAATTCGAAGATTGAATTTATTTTTCAATCGCTATTTGCAATCGTTCTATCCGAGAACTGCTTTCATATTATCTCATAGTGTAGCCAAACCATAGGCCTCATTTATCGCAATCATTACCGTTATTTTATTTTTATTGCAATTTTCTCCTAAAATTATAAAATACGACCTCGTTGACCTAGTCGATATTGCAACAGACTGCGGCGCGGGCGGCCCCTTGTTCGATTCCCCACAGGTTTATTCGTTTCTGTGAAACTGATGAAAATATGCTATCACAGCGACACGAGGGGTACAGAATCTCCTGTTATGATATTCACTAGTGAACAGGAATTTTAAAAAAAAAATGGGAAAAAAAATTAAAAACTGAAAGAAATATACAACACAGTGTCTCCAGTTCAATCAACCACAAATTGAGGAGCACAGGTTATGGATTGAAATTCCCGTCAATTCAAGGAAATTCAATATCGATCCAACCAATAATAATTCTTAGGTTTTATGACTCCTATCCAGACTCTTGGTTTAAATTAATTTATAAAACTAATTAAAGTTTAACCAGTAAAGCCCATCGGCTGTGAGGATTGGAGGTGGCGAGTAATTTTAATTACTACTACTGAAGAAACTAAACACAGAAAATATAATTGGTTTTCTAAATCGATAAACTTTGACATTGCAATTGCTAATTCGTAAATTGGCCTCTACCTAGAGACTCCAGCCCAGTCTAGATATACGTCCGGTGGGGAGAGACTTTGGGGGAGAAAGAGGCGATTTAGTTGTTCATCGATAAAAAGTAGTAAGGAATAGAAATGTCAGAGGTGTAGGGTTATGTTTCTGTCAAATGCTAATCATTTGAGAGACTACGAGATCAATTGCGGCGAGGTCAGAGAGGGGGCGAGACATATCGCGTGGAGGGTCGCGAGGTTGAAATGGTGGGGACGGGCGATTAAAGTGGATGAAAAAGGAAGAAGATAAATCTCTCGCCGCGGGGGAGGGTGAATGAGATAAAAAAAGGTTGGTCGGCAAAACGAGACATATACAGTAGAATCGATAGTGCGAACGTAGAGAGAGAAAAAAAACTGTTGACTTCTCGCTGTCGCACAGATTCCATTTGTTTCAGATAATACGGGAATCGGTTTCGACGCAGACCCGAAATCAAAGTGTAATTTGAGCACGGTTTTCTCTTGCTTGCTTTCGCTTAGTGGGTGTTAGGGAAAGGCGTCGCGAGCAGGCCTGGCTACTAGAAAATATTGCCCAGTGAGGTGCGCAGATGTCTACGCGTGCACAAAAATGTATGAAATACACTGTATGATCAATGTGGTGATTTACAACGCAAAGGCTTTGTTACAGTTTATGAACTTTAAGACTTATGGTTTTTGCTCTAAAAAAATGAATATGTACTAACACCTGTTGCGTCTGCATGCATGTTTCTGAGCGTATTGGATCGATTTTCTTAAGAAAGCATTAGACAGTTCACCCAAATACATCAAGAAATAAGGAAAACCATGTTGTATCAACAGAGCGTATCAACATGACCTTTATATCATCCGAGTATAATTTGCATTACTGGAATTAAAAATTGAAATGAGGTTCACTAAAAAATTCGAACAATGATTTAGGTTCATTGCAAAAGTTAGACCGCTTCACACATTATAAAGCTTCGCTTCAATGGAATTGTCATATTAACTATGATTGAGTAAATGAGATCATTGGATATCCTATACAACCTCAGGTCCACTGTTGAACATGAACAAAACGGAGATTTAACAAAGCAAAACATGAAAAGCTCTTTTGTTTCAATGGTCATTTAAGAAAATATCATCAGTGAAAACGTAAGACCTTCTATGAGGTGGAACGCAAAATAAAAAATAAATAACTTTCCATAAATGTATATTTTATTTTTTGTTCGTAGATGTTTAGAGCATTTCAACTTTTTCCTAGTTACACCAGTCTATAGTTTTCTAGTTTTCACGTTCGTCCAAAATTCAATCCAACGCTAACTACCACTACAAAACCACAAGAACAATAGAAATTTCTATTCAGAAAACAGAATGTTATCCCATTGTTTATTCTGCAATTTTTTTTTATTATTTTTTCTAAAATTGTAGAATTTAACAATGCGACCACGATTCAATTTATCGCCAACTACCACTACAAAACCACAAGAAAAACATAAATTTCTATGCAGAAAACGGAATGTTATCCCATTGTTTATTCAGCAATTTTGTTTTTATATTCTTTTTTTACTGGCGAAAGGAAGTTGGAGCCTTGGAAAGGGGCAGGGGGGGGGAAGAGATAAGATGATAAAAGAAGGGGTGGAGGAAATCGCGTGGTGACGATCGTAGGAATGTTTCGCCTGACGGTGCACAAATCAAATAATTCCTCGCGTCGCGTATTATTATTATATGGAGGAGGGGGTGTAGTAGTCGTCGTAAAGCGGCTAATTGAGCGTGAGTCTTTAAACATCGCCATGAACCAATCGTAAAACGTCAATGATTTGCATATCAAACTCTATAAAGGCTCCACACGCGTGCGCGCCAAAGGAAGCAGTCTCGTTTCGCCAGTTGCTCGACCGTGCTCGTTTCAATTCGAATCAAGAATCAGTTGAATTGTTCTAACTCAAGAAGCGAGTCCACAGCCGACAAGTGCATGAAAGATAATTCACTAAATTGCCCACGCAGTAAGGTGATTCGTCAAGATACTTCTTCAAATCAAAATCAACAACCTAATTTTTTTTCCAAAATTGTATATTGAAAGGCTGTTTTAGTGTACTATTGACACTTCCAGTGTCAGCGCTGAACTACACGTAAATACTTTAAATAGATCAACATACATGTGTACAAGCGATTATAGGGGAACAGCATCTTCCGTTGTGATATTCACTTTAGTAATGACGATCATTGTCAGTGAAAAATATAATAACTAAACAAAACACTTGATTACATAAATTGAGTTGTCCTTTCACGTTGCAAAAATTAAATCATATTTTTTTAGAAACAAGTTAGATTTTTTTTAAATATGAATTTTAAACATTTGACATTATTTGACGAATCGCCAAGCTGCGGGAAAACTTCTCAGAGGTACACTCACGTGTTAAATAATGCTTAAATAATTAATTAATTTTATGCATTAAATAATCGTTACTTTCATGCTTTCTGTAAATGGCAAATCCGATGTGCTGCCCCCGACGTTGGCAATCACACACATCACGGCTGCAGTGCTGCGAAGCCTAACACAATCGGGCATTTTTCAACACGTTTTATTAGTGGTACTTATACATAGTCTGTTGCGATACAGTTACGATACGATTACGATAGTCTGTTGTGGAACGTTACCGCAACCAGTGCTGCTTTACGGATAACCTAGTGCGGCCCCCGTGGTACAGTGGCTATAGTCATAGACTACTAAGCGGTTGGTCCCGGGTTCGATTCCCGGCAGAAGCAGTCGTTTCGACGAGCATTCGACGAGCTGCGGTACTGGTGTCACCCCTGTGCTTCCATTAGGGAGTCCAGAGCTCAGGGGTGGATCCTGCAGTCTGGCTATTCCAGCTGCCAATCTCCATCCCAGCCCTTCCCTGCCCCTTACATATCTCCATAGAGACACGAGGGTGCAGTAGTCCTGTGGTGCACTAGGGGCTACAGTGACTTTCAAAAAAATAAAAAATAAATAAAAAGTTGTGTGACCCACCTGCCACCACCTCATGTATTTAACCGGCTCCTTTGATGGTCGGTTTTACCTCACCCACTTTGGGCACCGAGTTTTGAACAATGTTGTAAATTTAGCATATAATATAAAGAGTAATTTCAGAGTAATTTGCGTGTTACCAAATTAAAGCCCACGTCATAATTAACTAGAAAAACTCCCTATTTAACCAGAAAAACCACCTTGCTAAAATGCTTCAAATTTAAAAAAAAAAAATAGGGATCTGCATAGGCCCAGGCATCCAGTGCATAGTACCCGGGCCTATGAGTTTCGCATCAAATTTTATTAATATTGACTTTTGAACTATGAATTTGCAATGTAAATATGGAGAATTTAACTAGAAAAACAACCTTGCTATAATGTTTCAAATTTGAAAAAACCAAGTGTGATAAAGTTGTGTCTTATTTGACAGAAGCTTGGTTCTTCTTTTTTTGCGCTGTTCAGAACCATATTCTCCAATCATCAATTTAAAGATGAGATGTTGAGAGATATCTGCCTTGCCACTTTGTTGTTGAGAGCCATCTTGTGAAGAATTAATTTTAAGTTTCATCTTGTGAGGAATGGTATCTTTATTTAGAAGAATATATTAACGTAACGGTGGAGATTGACTGGAGTCGAACTGTATGAACTTTATAATTATAAAAGGTGTTGTCCAGAAAGAAACAAAATCAAACGCCAATAAAATAAGAAACACAAGAATGGATGTTTGAAACCATCGAGAGCATTTATTGATTAAAAATGGTGATTTCGCTTCTGCTCCAAATTTTCAGATAGTCTGTCATTAAAAAATACAAAAATTAACAACAAATACCATATGAGAGTAAACAGAGATTTGCATGGAGAGGAGAAGGTTGAGGGAGGAAGGGGGGGAGGGGATAGGAGGCAAATGGTTGAAAGATGGAAATCATGATTTGGCGATAAATTAACTGGTGACATACAGTATGGCAGGACACAATAGCGCGTGTGTGAAAATCAGTAGACATCTTATTTCGAATATCTTTGATATGCGGGGGCGTTTTAAATCTAACATACCCAGCAGGGATCCAATAAAAAAGTGCTTCCAGCTAGAAGATAAATTTCAAAACGCCCCCCCTCCCCCCATACCAAAGATCTAAAACAAAATTCTATCGGTCTATTCCTGAAACCCAAATTTTCACAAAACATCACCAACAATAATTTTCCAAAATAGCCTGGAACTTGATGCATAATAAAATATAGTCACCACGCGCAATTCTTTCTCTCACTCATCAAAATCAGAACGCAGTTTCCAAATTGACCAGTCATCGGTACGTTCATATAGTGTCTGCGTGTGCTGCCTATACATATACTGTATCAAGGTACACACGCTCACCTTCTTCTCTGGACAGTACGTATCACAACAATAGCTGCCAATATCTGGCATATATTTTTTTTCTCCTAGAAAAAGAACACATAAGTCCATATATATATCTTTAAATATATATTGTTCTTGCAGTAGTAGTCGCAGTAGCCATAATAGCTAGTCCATCCACTTCATGTCATTGCACACTCATAGTTCTACTGTTCTTACAAAAGATTCTCGGAGATGACTGGCAGTTTTTTTTCATCTTTCTTGGCATGCATATCCCCAACTTCTGGTAGGGGGACCACATGAACTGCATAAATATATATATATATACTTTTTTTTACATGTATAATTATATAGACGCGTTGCGAAAACTAAAAAAAATGTGCACACGACGTTTATCATGATACGCGATCTCTTAATAAAACACTGGCTGGTTGGTAACGCTCAACACTCTCACCAGACTCAGTTCGTCTTTATCCTTTCCTGACTGCACCGGAACTTATTTCCTTTTTTCTTCTACCACAACACTTAAACGTGTTTGCAGCGCGAGTTTTGCAACGACCATTGAAGTCATCGCGCAGGTAACGATGTCGGACCTCCTCACAAATGCACGTGGCACACGGGCGGCGTTGCACTCAAGTGTTCAGCATGTATCGCGGCGGGTTTAAGGCTGAGGCTTTTTTTCTCACGTGAACACACCCGCATATTCACTGGTTGTGTTGCGCAACAACAAACATGTCATCAGCATGTGGACGTTTCCTCTCCTTCAAAGGTGCAGGCCACATTCTCCAGCTTGTGCGCCAGATGCATTCGGCTGCAGTAGGGATCGCTCTCTAATGCCTCCAAAACCTGGAAAGACGACAAAAACATGAGATTAACCAGTTGCAATTTACATTTATGGGGTACTTTCTGAGCAACAAGCATTTTTATGAAATAAATATAAGGATGAGGTGCGTGATAAATTATAGCTAATACATTGATACATGCTATTCATAGCTAATACATTTTTCAAACAACCAAACCATTGTATGTGGACATGGGAGTCACCAAATAAACTACATAGAAACCAGATTGATTTCATCCTGTGCAGTAGGAGATGGAGAAGCATACTCTCAGCCAACACACTGCCTAGTACTGACTGTGGATCAGACCACCAGCTACTGCAGTAGCTGAGAGTAACACAGCTGAGAGTAAAACTGAAGAGAGCTCCCAAAGGGAAGAGGCAAAGGCAGTTTGATGTGCAATAAATACCAGAGAAATATACAGTGGAGATCAAAAACAGATTTGAATCTGGAGCCCACCATCCAGGAAAGTGAAGTGCAAAATGGTCATTAAAGCAGCTTGCTAAAGGGAAATCACCAGGAATGGATGGGATACCCATAGAACTTCTCAAAGCAACAGGAGATAAGGCAATCAGGGTACTAGCAACACATAAAGCAACAGGAGATTATGCAATCGGGGTACAACAGATACTCTGCAGAAAAATTTGGGAAATTCAAGAATGGCCTAAAGAGTGGAAAACATCTATATATATACCAAACCAGAAGAAAGGTGACCCTAGGGACTAGACAAACAACCAGGGGTGAATCCTGCAGTCTGGCTATACCAGCTGCCAATCTCCTTCCCAACCCTTCCCTGCCCCTCACATATCTCCATAGAGACACGAGGGTGCAGTAGTCCTGTGGTGCACTAGGCAATACGGTGACTTTAAAAAAAAAAAAAAATTGCGAAAGAAGGCGTGCGCAAAAAGTTCGAAAGGTTTCGGTCGGGAATCGAACCCACGATCACTGGCATAGAAAATGAGAACGCCAACGCCGAACGCTACACAATACCAGTAGAATTATTCATGTTTTACAGCATGGAAATGCCATCAGTAATGTCACACAAACACGCGATGAAATATTTGACATAAACACATTGGAGATTACAGCGTTTGTGTTAAAACACGTGATTTGATCGAGAGTGTAAACAAAGCCTTACGTATTCAATTGAATAGATGTCAGTAGCCGCGACCAGCAATTTGTTTGCAGTGACGGAATCATACAGGAAACGGGATTTCGAACCCCGGAAATGCGATAGCTCCGCCTTATCGGCATATTCACTAACTGCGACGAGAAATTTGCATAATTTCTTACGCAGAAAACTATTCTTGGAGGAATATATTGAGCACCTCCAAATTTAAACACAATTTTGGAAGATAAAAGACCGTGGTTCGGTACAGCGCCGAATTAAAGAGGAACAGAGTCTGGCTAACTCTCTTTAATAAATAATAGTAAACTCTGTTCGTCTTTATTTCGGCATTATTATAGACGTCCTAACTCAACTATTATCTCAATTTTGGCAATTCGTATAAAACGTTAGCAGACGAAAATATAACATAATTAGAAGAAAAAAAATGTCATTCATAGGTCATAATTTTATCTCACTCAAAATATACTTAAATTCAATCGAAACAAACTACTATTGCTCAATATCGAAAAGGACACGCGTAATTTTGAAACATTACATCATCCAAAATAACGTATCACCTTTCAATCGGTCACCGAATATACCCATGTGTACTTCGAGCTTTTGCGGGACTCAGATACGTTCCTCCAAAGATGTTGACAGACTTATTTCAAGACCTTTTTTCGAGAGTTCGCCAACACGACCCAATCCAAACTGGAACTGGAAAACCTGTATATCCTTTTTGGCAACAACCAATGGCCAAAAAAATTCGCCGAGCTACTCGAGACATTTTCCGTTGTCGGTCCGGCGGCCATCTTGGCAGACCAGTGACGTCAGCCGTGACGTCATTCGTTATGTACAGCGGCCATAGACCCCAAAGATCAGTCAGCCGACAACAAAATCAACCAATACCGATTTATTTTCGCGCGAATTAAATTTCGGGCCAGACTAATAAAAAATTAGATTTTTCTGTCTCCATTTTCATTTTTATCTGGGATAAATGAATATATTTTTTTTATTTGAGAAAACCTATTAAATGCGATTAAATCGGCAAAAAAATTTTTTTTTTGCCGATCACTGTTTTGAATATCACTTAAATAAGCATATTTTGTACCATTTGTGTTGCTATGGCAATATGTGAGGAGCACATTTGTAACATCAATAAACTAGCATAGGTACAAATAGGACATGTTCGTCCTTGACTGATTATGTGACCCCCCCACCATGACCTCTTCTGGGGCTGCTTGCTGGTGTACATTGTAGTTGTAAAACCCCAGGAGCCCGTGTTCGTAAAATGTCAAGAACACATTATAGATCCCTAACTAGGTAGCGAACCTAGGCTAGGCGAAGGAAATCTTTGAAAACGATAACGCGTTGGTAGGTCACATCCAAACAACGGTTGAGATAATAAATTAAATATATCTGCAAATTCACCAAAAATGAACTAGATTTTCAGAAAAATAGATGTTCACCACAATTGCAATCGCTTGCATCATCGTGGCTCAACTTTTCGGTGACGAATTTTGCAGCCTCGCCATGTATACTCGCCTTGCAACTGGGTCAAACATTTTCCCTACACAACAAGTACACCATTGAGTAATTCAATTGCGAATCTGAACGGACTTTCAGATCTGCTTAAAGGTGGGCAGGATAGAGTACAGGGTGAACTGGGTTCTGCGTGTCAACAAGGTTTCGTCAACGTCATGGTGCAGGACAATGAATTTTAAAATTTCTGTGTCATGTTGTTTATTGGCGACTCGGGTGTAGTGACACAAAAGGTACATTTACCTACCACGAATGACCACAAGCATGGGCCTCAACATCATCCGTGAACTAGGCTAATATACGGCAAAAATGTCGTCTTGTATGAAAAATAAACGTCAGTGGAACGGTCTTACAGAGTCTCAAGTGGTGAGCCTTTTAAAATAAAACATTTAATATGAGATCCGAGGCAATTCCTCGATCGCAACAAAGGATATTAAAAAAACGAAATAGGTTATTTCATAAACTGGTCACTTGACCCCCGCCATAGGCCCCCCCCCCACCCGGGGCTGCTCGCGGGTACAAATTGTAATTAGAACTACTCACGATGTCAAACTGGATTCCAATGTTTACGACGTAATGCAGCGCCCCCTATGAACAGAAATTTTTTCAGTGGCATAAAGAGCCACCCATGCCAAGTTTCGATTATCTTTTCGCGAAGATCTGTTAAGATGAATTTTGGGTGCCCTGAGTTTTTGCCCACCCTGTATATATATAATTATTATTTTAATAAATGCGCTTGCGCTTACGTAATGTTGCTCCCAATCCGTAATTTCGAAAGAGTTGCAGACTTCGGCATTTTCACAATAATCACAGCACTCGTCATGGTTGTTGCGATTCCTGTTAGGTTCTGGAGATCTGGTGAAAAGGAAAAGCACAAAAATGTTGATTAAATTTTTTTTAAATACCACTTGTGTTTCTTGTTTCCACTGTAACCGACGGATTAAAAGTGTCTTACTATCTGACTGAATTTTACTGATTTATAACAAACAAGACTACTGAGCGGGTGGTCCCGGGTTTGATTCCTGGCGCAGGCTCTCGTTTATTCGATCCTGGGGTACTGGTAAAAATGTGCCCTTCACATATTGCCTAATCGGTTGAATTTTAATTAATTGATTGAGCTGTGCGGTCATATACGGCCATGCGACAGAATGGTGATGCAGATATTTCCAGACATTTTTCAATATCCTAATACGCTAACTAATTTACCTCAACCGTTGCTCAGTCGAGCGGGTAGGCTTATTTCTAGTCACCACAGGCGTCTCTATATCACCAACTTTTTCCAGGTGGTCTCGGGAGTCCAAATGCATTCGATAAGCCTAAAAAAAGCATCAAACAGAGAAGAAAATAAGTTTTAATCCTTGGTTCATTCAGAAAGTTCCTGGACTAGTGCTGTAAAAATAAAATCAACGAAATAAATACGATTATAAACACTATGATTTTCGAAATGGTGTCATTCTGCACTACTGCCTGCGGCGATACCATGATTAAAAATATTTAAAAAAGCCATTTCGCGCAACGTTTTGCAATTCCTATGTCGAATTTTCCATAACATTCTGTGAGATGCGCTGGACCTTCAATTATAAAATCCTTCAGTATGCATATATCTTTCGAATAATTTTTTTATAGCGTCAGTCTCCCGGAAAATTTTTAATGAACCAAGTAGAACGTCAGCCAAATGAAGATACGTTCACAAAACAATCATTGAAGGTAAAGAAACTATTTAAAAATGAATACAATCATTGAAGACTATAAAAAACCCACTATATTAGCAGGCCGGGCAAATGAAAGAGAAATTTTAAATTAATATAATTCTTGCTTTACTAACCTCCTCGGATCTAGATGGCACATTGCAAATCAAACAGCCGAAAGCTTTTCCTCCGGAATTGTCAAGAGCATTCCAGATCTGCGTACACTTAAGGTGGGTCTGGGATATCAGGTGCGTCAGCATGGTCTAAAAAACCCCAATGAAACCGGCAATGAGATCTAGTCACTGAAAACCTCAAAATTTGAAAGCAGCAGAGCAACTAGAATCAATCAAACCCACACGCTTGTCCTTAGTGAACATCTTGCAGATGTAACAAACGAAAGACGCCGAAACCTTCGGTTCACTGGTCTTCCCTGTTTCTCGTAGCCTCTCACGATCCTTCTAAAATGAATACATGATCACGAATTAAGAGTCCACTAGTCCATTGATTACCGAATTTGCACAACATTTTTAAAATATTCCATTAAATTAGTAAATAAATTGAAAATTTAATATAAATCACAATTTTTTGGTGAATTAAATTTTTTTGTTATTCATAAAAAAATTTAATAATAAAGAAGGATATTTCCAAGATTTAAAGATTTAATACTCTGGTCGAAAAAATCAAATCTAACCAAAAAAGATAATACCATAATTGAAATGCATCAATTGAAATAACACCATAATTGGAATGCATAAAATATCTTATGTCTATACTTTAATTTCATACTAGAAATTAAATTTTATAATAGCACTTTAAGCTAGATCAATTTTAGAGATCAAGGAAATTCCTTCCGACTACACACATCGAATATCATGGGGAATAATTACCACAAATCTAAAATCCCTTTCACCCGAGGATGCAGATCGCCATGACGATTCGTGCGGTAAACTCTAAATGTTTATAAGAAAATTAAGAAGTAACGATAAGAAATTGAACAAACACGGCTGTACAAACAAACTTAGCTGACTTCTTCAACATTCAAGTACTGTCCTGACCAAAAAAAAAATGACCAGCGAATTATAAATAATTTTCACCAACCCCAACATCATAACTAGATGAACTTGCTCCAAACAAATCAATTTGTCCCCGCTTCTACAATTACAAAAATATGAATAATTAGCAATTTAAGTAACTCGCTTACGCATGTCATCGTGTACCAAAATTTATTAATACCGTACTCACCATGTCATGGTAATCTCCCGGTGATCTCGATCTAATAGATCTTTCAGGGGAATAAATCTGGAATAAGACACGTGAAATTTTAAAACAAAGAATAACCAAATGTACATACCCTTGGCTCAATGGGAATGGCAACATCCTAAGGAGCTGACGGACACTCCCGAGTTCAATTCCTGGCGCAGGATCGCGTTTATTCGACGAGCCTAGGATACTGGCATCACCCCTAAGCTTCCATTTGGGAGTCCAGAGGGATGGATCCCTGGCAGCCTGGCTATACCTGTTGCCATTCCCCTTCCCTTCCCTGCCCCTCACATATCGCCATAGCGACACCAGGGGTATAAATCATGTAGTGATTAGCACTACAGTGATTAAAAAAAAAGTTGGTGCCACAAAAAACCATGAGCATCGAGAAAAAAAGCAATCTCACCCTTTTCCTGTGATGTGGCGAACGGGATCGGTTTCGGCTGGCGTGCGCCGTAGTCGGT
>JAUJYS010003827.1:0-12568 GCA_033995665.1 Melogona broelemanni | reverse complement strand
CTGAAATAGCTCAAAGTTTTACAATGACTTACTTCATATCTGTGCCAAATTTCATAACAATGCGGTCATATTTGGCTGAGTAATGGCACTACGACGGGCGGTCCCTTTTTTTATGACTCAAGGTGTAGTATTAAGAGTGAAATACGGGGCACTCGGATTACAAATTATATTTACCACATTCCTGGAACTTTCCGTGTTCTGCGCTAAATTAAATTCTGTCAAATTTAATTTGAAAGAGGTTTTTCTTACTACCACGAAGCGATGAAATCTGATGTCTGATGCATTTTAGACTAGCCAAGTTTGTCTGCGCGTGTCTGGCAGCAGTCATGACCATAGCAAACCAAGATGAACTGGCAGTTATATTCTACCGTAGGTAGCGTCAAAAAAGACTTTTTGAATTGCCCTCGGCCCAAACCCATTTGTCTGCATCGACACCACGCCCCCGCCCCTCCCAAACCGTCTGCCGCAGGTGTAGTAGTAGCAACAGCAGCGGCAGCAGCACCTTCATTATAAACCCATTAGTAATGGAAAATGAAAGGCGATCCTTTAAACTGGGCGCCTTTGTTTAACGGTGACCGTCCCGAAAAATTGGCTATTTTCCCGGGGTCTGATGTGCGGAGACCGAGAATGGTTTTTTCGCGTGCCACCGATGCGTTACAAACGCGCCAGGGTGGAGAAGTTTATGCGTTTTATACATCCTTATTGTCTGTTGGCAATCTGGCCTGGAACCATATGGCGACTAACCTAGAGATTCGATCAACGAGTTGTAAGGCTAGACCTGCTAAATCGAATCTATCTGATCGTTTGCATCGTAGCTTGCTCGTTTCTACAGTAATAGAGCTGTTTACGTAAAATGCCTAACCTTTACAATTTTGTTTTAAAGATGGCTATGAATATGCGATGTTTTTGGAGCGATAGTTAATCATATCGGAAATTTTGAGCTGTAATCTACTATTTCTATGGTAAAGCACTAAACCGTCTTAACCACCATTACTTCATTCGGAATCATTTGGTTTCTACTTTTACGTGTTTTTTGACATTGTCCACGTTTGCCTATGTTTCCCAACCTTGGACAGTTGCCATCGCCCTACTTGTGAGGGGAATGCTCGCGGTTTTTTTTTTCTTTCTTTTTTGCATCTGACAGCGCGAAAATAAATTGACTGTTGGCATATACCCTGCAGTCGGCTAGATTATTAAATCACCACCCAAGCCTCCGTGTCTCCCCCTCACCACCACCTCTAGTCCACTCCCACACCCTCTCGAGAAGCCACGTGCGCTGTCAGCCGTGAATTCGTGCAAATGTGTGCACTCTTGTGACGTGCCAGCAAGAATAATGAGTTCGCACCATTATGTTGTGCAGTTGGGCTTTAGGGAGGCGGAGGAGGAGTTTGGCTTTTTATTCTTCTCCCGTGGCCCTACGTGCTTTCCTAATGTACGAACTGAAATCGAACTGCACGGGGGAACGGGTTGATGATGTCTCAGGTGATCAGGTTCATCTGGCCTCGTGATTTCTATCCAATTTCGACCATATTTCATCGGATAAACATACATTTGCAGCAATATTTTAATCTAGTTAATGGAACCTGCTGGGTTGGCCATTTGTACATTTTATTTCTACGAAAACGTTACGTTCTTTGCCGTTTGTACAAGATTGAAATCGAAATAGTGACCACGGTAACGCTAACTGGTCTTGCGCGTCGCTGGGCGTCTCTGGGCTTGCGTGTTTTCCCTCTGAATTGTCCTTTAAGCGATTGATGATTCCGAAATTATTTTGTTACTGCGCGGCGCGTGCGGCAGCATATCCAGCAAGCAATCGTCTTATAATATGAAACCATGGTCAGAGCCATGCAAAATTTCAGCGTTACGAAATCATCTTGCAATTTTTATCGTGTTACTGCAATTTTGAAAACATTTTATTGCAGAAACAGCCCATTGTGTAAGGAGATCTCTTCGAAACCATTGTCTATTTTCCTGAACTTTCGCCACTAAATTATTGTTAAGAGTGAGACTGTTGCCATGAAAACTTTTATTTATAGTGGCTGGTCTCGGGAGGATTTATATTCGGAGAGTAATGCATATCTAGACATCAAACCAGCACGAAAATATATATTTCATTGTGTTGTGATTTACGAGGTTTCGCTTTCCGTGCCTGAGGTATATACGCCATGCATGTATCCAAAGAGAGGTTATTTGTGTTTCACCCTGTACTGTGTTTGCGCGCGCGTGACAAAGTTCCTATTCCGCTCGCGCTGGTTTAAAAGCCCTCAATCATCCTGCGCACTATACTAAAGTATGGAGTAATATGTTCTGCAAGATTTCGAAAGGTAAATAAATGGTTAAATGGGACGGGTGCAAACAGATTCATCATGGGTGGCGGTGTCGTTATGTAACATCACGGTGCTATTAAGTCATGATTTTTACTCTTAGTGAACTCTTAGTCTAGGGAACTTAACGATTTCGAATGCACGTGAGTATTAAATGTGTAAAGGACCTTCCTGTGCTGCTTTTAATTTCGATACAATTGAACATTTTTACTAAGCTTTTTTTGTTCACTGGTGTTTGAGTTTGCTTTATTTCTAAAATGTAGGTTGTCTTTAAGTTAAAAAATATTGTGTTAATTTAGCTTGAATAAACATTTTTCCAACGAGATCTTCCATCTTGGAATCATTATACGTTGGTTCTCAGTGTTCTTCCGTCATTGATTAATTCTCGTCATCCATCAATGCCCATCCATTAATGTAAGCATGCACTTTGTACGATTATAAACGAATTTAAATTGATAATAGCGCGATTCAGCTTGTCCATGTAGGTCCTCCATCCTGGAATCATTGTCAATGAGGACTCCAATTTGCTCCAGACCTTCAAAGCGGACACGCCTGCGTTCGACAAGATTGTTGACGCACTTACGTGGGGGGGGGGAAGCGACGATACGCGGAACGACCGAGCAGCACCATCTCCCCAATCGTTACATTGTTTATGCTTCAATATTCAGGCAGATGATGCGAGCCGGGGGGTTGGGGGAAGAGAAGAAATATTCTGAAGACACGCTTTAATGAGGCTACTGGGAGGTTATATAATCAACGGCTGCCAATTCCGTGATGCAGCGACGTTGAGCGTACACACACACACACTAGTCTGCACGTGGGGAAAAGGGAAGGGGGTTGGGGTAAGAATCCACCCGTCCTCTATTGTGCTGCACTTGTCGAGAGGATTGTTTCGGCGGGAGAAGAACCGTCTCGGGCGCGCTTGTTGTTTGTTATTCTAGAACTTAATAAGATGCATTCAACAGGTAATCCGTCTTGGGTTTTCGCGCGCCTCTAGCCGCAGGGCTCCCGCTACAGTCTCTCGTGCGTCGGTGGGGCGGTATGTGTGATTAAACCAAATCGACACTATTGTTCTTCGTCGAAATCCACAAGTACGTAAGCATACACGAGTAGTGTATGTGTGTTGTAGAGACACTCGTGAACACTCTCCACCATTTATCATTGACAATAGGGATTGGTTGGGAGGGAAATCGAACGAAAGACTACAGTGTTTGTGTGTAAGCGATTTCGAATATTGTCTAAGTCTAGCTCGTTGGAGGCCAGCTCGTTTAGTGGACTGAATTATTCTTGAAACTCTACTTTATATGGATATTTCCATTCTAGGCGATTGAGACGGTCGAACAGTAGATATATTTGTTGATCTTCCCGATTTGCAGTGCTAGCTTTCAAATATGTTCATTTACTATGAATAGTGAGCTTAATGATCGTAGCCCAGTTAGTACTTTCGTTATTTGACGCAATTTGTTTCTGGTACTTTTTGGTAACTCCTACCCGTAGTCACTTTGGCGATCACCATGCGGCGCACCGAACGCCTTTCTCGCGGCCAATACCCGTGTTCATGGCCCACTAAAAAGGCGTTGACGTAACAGCATGCCAATCCATGATCTCGCGCGGCGGGACGAAAAATATCGTTATCTGGCGGCCGCCGGGTTAGTTAAATAGCCGTGAAAGGCAGACTTAAAATTATCTCGCAACTCGTAAATCTTTCCATTATGTGGTGTGGCCAACCTAATGAAGGGTCTTTGCTGAAAACGCGTGTCTTTTAACATTAAAGAAAACGGCGCTGGAGCGGACGAGCGTTAAACCTAGCAGAGCTATAGCGCCATCGACCAAAGAGATGTAAAGAGCCGAAGGACGGTTGCCCATCTTGCCACCGACAGATTCTCTCGTTGGTCCGACCAAGCAACTCGTCACCGGCGAGAGCGATGCGATTTTTCCGCATTGTTTCTTTCGATTTTTGAGAACTCTAAAAATATAAACATATAAGAAAATATTTGTGTTAAGGACTCAGCGACGGCCGAGATGTCCATGGGCATGCGTACTCTAGCTTCATTGTGTCCTTGCCGTCGCCACCATCATTGCCGCCGCTTTCGACCGCCCCGGCAATTTATTGGTCGGTTAAAAAGCGCCGGCAGCGACCCGAGGCCCGCGTCTCCACAGTTACTTATTCTCCGCTTACAATTTTATCGCGGCGATTGCAACACGTTTCAGCGGCAACAAGCCCGAAGCTTTAAACTCTCGTGCGGCTAATCCTCGAGGCTCTTTATGCTGTATTCGGCTCGCCATGGCGTGCGCTAAAGAATGTGGATCTAGTCGAAGATATATATCCAAGCTCTTGTCGCTGGCTGACGGGCTTGAGATAGGCGAAAAATATACGCAGCGCCATCTGGTAAGTTTGTCGGCTTATGCGTCCAGCTTTTTGTGCCCTGATAATGGCCATCCAACTTTAGAACTCGGGAATGACCAAATTGGTTAGCATTTAAACCAATCAACCACTAGCTTCCCTTGTTGACGAATACCTTTTATTGTGTGTAGTGAAACGTTTATTCCATTCCTGTGGTGTCCGAGGTTTCTATATTACCACAAGTTATTGCGAGACTATTTCTTTACAAAATATGAGGTTCTGTATTTTATGATAATTATGGAACGTAAAGTAGTTTGTTAATTTAGGAAGCAGACTACAGCTTTAAAAAACACAAATTCTAATACCTATCTAGTCTTTCCATGGCGTAATTTCGTGTTGTAACGTTAACAAAAACATTGTCATGGTAAGCGAAGTGACATCATAGCGTTCGTTGCTGTTTTACCAATGAGGAGTTGGCGACTATCACGTCACTTGGTGACTTTTCTATCGTTCTATCGTTTACTTTTTCTATCGTTCTTTTTCATATTATTTACTCGATAGAGCCTGTGATATTTTCATGTGAGCATATCAGTTTTTCAATTGTTCTCGGGAGGATAATACGAGGCATTGGAATACGAGCATTCAACGGCTAGCCAATCTGCGCCACCGACTCGTCTATCGCCCTAAATAGCTGGCGCTAGAGTCAGCTGGCGGAGATGTCTAGGACAGATGGACGAGAGAGGGAGCGCGAGACAGAAAAAGATAGAGAAAAAAAAAACTATCTTCAGTCGAGCGCACGCGTGCGTATCATTCATCTTCTCCCAGGGGTGGCAGGTAGTCGCCGCACGACATGACCAAACCCGACGAAATTAACTATAGTCATTCCGACTGGCGGCGTTGCCATCGCCGAGGCGATTTATTTATCACCCGTCAATCGTCACCATTTACCAATTCGGAGCTTACATGGAGCTTAACATCCGCAGTTGACTTTATTTAAATTGCGGCAGGCAGATGTTTAAATAAAGTCAACGTGGATAGGAGGGGGGGGGGTTTACGTTTTGTTTGAGAACCGTTATTATAAGAATACAATTTTTTTTTTAAACAGATGGCTTTTTTGGCACATGTCGCACAGCTTACTGTTTCCAGCGTTAAAAAGCTTATAGTTATATGCACGGAATAGTACAAAACTCATTGTTATAATTACCGGTAGCAAAAATTCGGTTTTGACAAAATATTATTTTAATTTATAAACCCAGCCAGTGCAGAAGTACTCGAACCGGGTACAATCCGAATTGCTAATCGCGACTATCCCATCATTTTTCGTTGTGTCAATGCCAATTGTAATTACTCTTTATGTCTGGATTCTGTTAGGCAACGGATTAAGTTGCGTTACCTTACCTGTCAATTACATTTGACTGATTAAGCCACATAGACATTGTTGTATTGCTTGAGTCACTATTGTTCGCTTAATTGTTTCTGGCAGTAAAAGTCGATAACATATAATCCGATGGGGAGGATAGGAGCGGTCTCCCTTCATGCACTTTTAAATATACTTTTATATCGAAATCTAACTATCGAATTAATTTAAGTAGAGCCATCATTCGATGTTGGACAGTGAAAAAAATAGTTTGAGATGTAAAATACAATTTACCATCCTACAAGTTCTCTGAGGGCAAAAAACGATCAGGGTATTTTGCCTCGCGATAAAAACCCCGACGTAACATACACCAAACCCTCTATTAGAAATCTAGTCCTTTAAAGACCGCCTAGCCAAATTTTAAGTGCCACCATCAGCATTAGTAGCAGAGTCCGGACAAGGGGGTTGCTACCAAGCTAGCTAGGATATATAGCAGAGACGACTAATCTTGTTTTTTCGCCCTCTCCCTATTTCTCCCCGCGCTCCGTTCGATCTAATTTGGAAGCCAATCTCTCTCATTAGTGGTTTTCGTGACACCGAGACCGCAGTCTAAGGGGGCGTGACCATCGACTTGTCAGCCCCCCCCCATGGACTTTCGCTTGACCACCGTCGATGGGCGGACACAGGTGTGTTGGTACGTGCGGTGGTGGCTCATGGTGCCGTGTGTGTGTGGAAGTTGCTGGGCAGACGATTCCCTGCCCACCGCTGCCACTACAACCACCACCACCATCAGAGAGCTGCTCCCCAGCCAAAGTAATCTCGTTAGTAGCGGTGCATGGACTGGGGATGGATGGCGGTAACGGCGCTCAGTTAGATATGGAAAAGCGCTACCTTAACATCTTTGTAAACTGGACGGTGTGCATTAATCCATGCAACTAAAAAACTGAATTTTGCCATGCCATCTTTACTCTTCGTGTTTATGGTACGATTGTAGATGGTCGTAACTAGTGCAAAGCCTACGAAGGTATTGCAATTCATTGCTGCTTAGAAGGAATTGCAATTAAAAAAATTTACAATTAAAATTTTTCTCCCGAAAACTCGTGTATTTGTTTCATCAGTAACTGACGGATTAAAAGTGTTTTACTATCGGACTTTAAAATCGCTGATTTTATTTACGTTTAATCAGTTTTTCTCAATTAAAATTTCTCTGCTTGCAGGCGATGCTTCTCCTTCATTATACGTTGATGCTTTCGCGTATTTTAAACTTCATGTCTTAGACGTGTAGCTATTGTATGCTACCCTCCTGGTCCATGATGCAGATTGAGCACAGTTTTTCGTAACTTTAAAAGCGAAGTATTTTTTTCCGGCTGAAGAAAACAGACGGTAGTTAACAATTGATCGTCACCTTGCAGCAATCGTGCCTTGGAGACTGCCAATGGACGCTCGTCTTCGTGCGGTTCGTTGAGGCCGGACGCGCGTGCGTTCGTCCGAACGGCCGTTCGCAGCTCGTTTTTTCTCGCTCGCTCTCTCCATCCCTCTGTTTCCTCTCTCCCGCGAGAACTTGCTCACGCAAGCAAACGGTGACGAGATTGGCCGCGTTTATGGCAATCCTTGCCGAGCAAAAATAGAACTGGAGTGCGCGCCCTGCTTGGCAATCAATCGTGCGTGGAAGAAGAAAACCTGGGAGTGCGCCGAGCCCGGTACAGTAATTGGAACGTCAAGTTCGAAATTCCGCGCACTTCGTTCCATTGGTCGTTGTGCGTTATTCGCCCATCGTCCATCAGCTGTCTCTAGAGCGCGCGAGCACTGTCTTTGATTTATTTTGGGCGAGCATATGAGTGATTTGGACCAATCAGATACGGTGGTCTGCCTCGATTTTTGCATTTATCTTCTCACACGATCCATATATTTCTCATATTTTTTTCTTCTTCTACCCTTCTGTGCCATGTTCGACCAGCGAACCTTAAAATCATTTTTCAAAACAGTTTCGTTATAATTTGAAGCTACATTTGGGTAAATAACAAATTAGAAAGTGCAACTGATCTCATTTCAAATGTTTTCTTTTCACTTAAATTACTTAGGAAAATATTTGGCTCATCTTACATGAACCATCCACATGGGGGGTATTTGTATTTTAGGACCCGCTCAATTACTGAATTTTTGACCGGCAAGTGTCTTAAATTAATATTTACAGAGAAAGTTTATAAGAAATGAAACTTCAGATGGGAAAAATGAAGAGCAGCACTGGTATGAATGGCCACCACTGGTACGAATGTCCACCATCCACGAGTGGCAATTCAAAGATTCGAAGATGATGAACTTAAAGAGGTGTCCGGCAAATTAAAGATTAGTATACGTTAACGATCATTATGCCAATGAGATCGCCATACTACCAGCTACTATTAAGCAATAAGTATTTTTATTCATCGATTCTAGTTTCCCCGACCCGTCCGCCATTTACCCAATTTTTGAATTTGTAACAAGTTTTGACATGCAATCATTTTTGGCGTGCAAGGAAATGTCAAAAATTCTTTTGAGCGCGTAATTAAATCGCGTCTAAGTATCGGTATTCCATAGCCACATTTCGACGAATACATTATCGATGACTTTTGGTTTGACAGCCTTGGCGCTCATATTCGCCGTATTGCTGAAACGTGCGCTCCAGAGTCATTTTGGCAGGCTCATTGTTTGCCGTCGTCGAGTGTGTGAGACGGGGCGCGGCGCCAACAAGTTTCGGCACTGATACGTGTATTTGCAACATTCTCGAGAAGAGACATGGAGCGGTCTAATGCCTGTCTCGCGATCTACCCATCATCGGTATTTGTGTATGGGGTTAGTTAACGTGTGTCAAATACAATTGCCGTTATTGAGCGGCAGCGTCCCTATCAACTTGTCACGACGCTAGACTGATGAGCAGGGAGTGTGTGCGCGCGTGTGTGCGGGTGCGTTGCTGTTCCGCCGGTGTATGAAGCGTTCTTCACGTTGTTATTGCACGTGTGCCGTCAGGAGGAAATGGGTTGAGCGTGGCTGACGAAAGGCTTTCTGTACTGCAAATAACGACGTCTTGATTTTGATTCCAGAATTCAACATTCTGAACTCATTTGTGTATGGCGTTTGAAAAGTTTATGTCCAAATTAGTTTAAGTCGCTCAATTAATTATTCTTGGTGGACAATAGAGCACCAACTAAACAATAAAACTAGTGGGGAACAAGTTCCGGTAGAAGAAAGACGAACAGAGTTTTTCGAACACTAATATTTAATACAACAAAAGATAATTTAAAACATATCTGATAACATACCGGAGCATCATTCCAAATCGGTTTAACTTTGGAGACCAATATCGTCGGCGTCATGCAGGTTTTTTTAGCTTTGGTTTCTATGACTTATGTATAGTCGTTAATATTTATATTTTCTCTCTATGACGTCGTATATTATTATCACAATAAAAATTGTAAATATTTTATTTTTATTTTTGTGTATACTAAATTAATAAGAAAAACCACATTAAGAAAAACACATTAAGAAAAACCACACATTAAACAATAAAAATCGCCTATTTTATTTTATTTTATTTTATGTATTATATGTTTTAAAGATACGACATATTTTTTATTTAAAACATTAAAATTAAAATTTTGTTTCAATTTAAAAAATTAAATTTTTTAGATTTACAATTTTTGAAATCAGTGTGTGCTTTCTTGATATGAAACCAATATATTTGGTGGTCCCTGTGAACGATACGTTTGTCCAAATGTTTTTTTTATATTTCGACGACAAAATTATTGAGTATCGCTCTCTGTTCGCGGCGGCGGCACGTCACCCATCATATCTCTCAGTTTGGCTCGTGTCAAAAATCCCATAGACGGGTGGAGGGGGATCTCCGACGTCGCCATATATCTATTGTACAAACTCATCTCTCTGTGCGCGCGGCGCGTGTGCCAATCAAATCAAGGTTTTTGATCGGACCGAGCCTTGCGACGAGCTCCCCACCACTCCAAACCGCGCCGATATATGTACGCGCACTAGAAAAATGGATGCATCGCTGACTTTTATGAAGCCAAGTATGGGTTGGCAGTGGCTATGTCTGGCATTCCACATACGCCGTATACACCGTTCCCTAATAAGCTCCACGATCGGCTCTTGCTCGTGGGGGCCCCGAGCGCACACGAGGACCGATCAGACGCCACCTGCCGGCGAATTACCATATCTGGACCCGTCCTTCGAAAAAAATCCTCGTGAGTCCCAACCCCTTCTTATTTTCTACGCCTCTATCCGAATACGCATGTGCAGGAGGGAAAAAAAATACGCAGAGATGCACTAGTGAGACCGCTATTGACTATGGTGAGGCAGCCAGGCATAGCTTTGGTGCTTTGTGTGATTGCCAACATTTTGCTGCCTTAATATGTCGCGGTGCCTTGCGTTGAAAACTGAACCTGTATCAAGAATGAAGTGTACGGATAGAGACCGGTGATCTGGGGAGGATCTGCTCTAAGTCGCTTAGAGCACGCGACAGTGGGCGGGGGTGTGGCCGGGTGAATTTGTTGAAAGAGCGCGCAGCGTAGGGGATGGGGAGAGATGGAGAAGGTGAAGGAGATTTGTGTGCTACTTTATGCATGAGGAAAACCAAGGATAGTTCCAATTTATTCTGGAGGGAGCCAAGGTATCGCGTAGCGGGGCGCCTCTACGATGCGAGTGCAAACAGAGAGAAGGCGTGCTATTTTGTTATATTGAACGAATACTCTGAGTTACAGGGTGCTAAATTAAGTTTTTTTCATTTTATCGATTCGTAGCTGAAATATCGTATTGCGTTGGTTGTTAAAATAAAAATAGAACGATACAAAAACTGATTGGCCTCGCATTCAGTTATTTTTTAGTCTCGATTTCTTGAACTAATTGTCAAATTATTTGTTGCTACTGTCGTATTTTCAAAATTCACAGTATGTACGCGAATGAAGACAAAAATAAAAATAAAATTGAGACGTACTTGTACAGTAATATTCGTCGAACCGAGACTAGTCAACGATGAACGAGATTGTGAAATTAAACACAAAATGATAGTCATGCTGATGTTATTTTAAATCGTATTTTCAATTAAAATATTACGTCATTCACAGAATAAATTGTCGATGATAAAGTTTCTCATACAAAAAATATTCTACGAATAACGTTACATTATACTTTATAGCGATGACATTTGGAATATTTTTGCCTGATTCGAAATAGCAGGAAAACAAGATGTGCATCGTCCTCGAGAGTATAGATTGATTGATCGATAACCAAACATTTCATAAAGTTTTAGTGTGCTGACGTTCAGTAGCTGGATACCTAATATGAATGCCGACTATCATGTTTATGCAAGGCTGTGGCCTGCGCTGACACTGTATAAATATGAAATAGACAAAATGCAATATATTCTGATAGGTTGCATCGTTCAAATATTGGGGGAAATATATGGAAAACTATCATGAAAACCTCCTATCAAATAAATCTGTTCTATTTCTAGAATAAATTTTCCAAAAAAACATTTCATGTTATGTGCGCACCTTGTGCACCACATAAGCAGATATTTTGTTTGTAAAAATAGTTGTGACTGCTGTGCGTAATAAATCCAAAAAGAATAGGACGATTTATATCTATTGCCTGGATAAAACTTTTATTCAAAAATTAAAAAACGATCGATTTTATAACGGTCAATCAAATTCAGGTTTGTCGTTGGGAATGGAAAAAGCATTTTCGGAAAAATAAGCCAAAAACAAATACGAGTCTAAATGGCGTACTGAGTCAACCCAATCATCCTTATGCATTGACTCTCCATTTATTGCTTGGCACCTTTTGCCCCTGGTGCCACATTCGCTTTCCCTATATGAAAGGATGGTAATCCCTATCACCACCCTGGTAGGG
This sequence comes from Melogona broelemanni, assembly GCA_033995665.1. Classification (NCBI taxonomy): domain Eukaryota; kingdom Metazoa; phylum Arthropoda; class Diplopoda; order Chordeumatida; family Chordeumatidae; genus Melogona; species Melogona broelemanni. The sequence goes on along the minus strand of JAUJYS010003827.1, from coordinate 642 downwards.
TGGCCAAGCCGAAACGTTTAAAATAAAAACCGGGACAACTGTACCCGTATAAATATAAAAGTACTATGACAGTATTTTTTCCTAAGTAACAAATGAAATTTTAATTATATTTTTTAATGACAGACAGTGATAGTGAAAATGTATTTGTTATTTATTCTACATTCTTCTCGGCGTACTCCCTCACTTTTAATGTATAGTATTTTATTTTTTTAAATTAATTTATCGTTTGGATTATTTTTGTAATAAAAATTTGCAAGGAACATCCAAAAGAATTGTACTTGATAGAAATATTTTTATAGCATTCTTTGCTTTTGGAACCTACGATTTTGTAGATGTTTTTGATTTGACAGTAAGATAATTTAAATAAAATTTGGCTCATTTTACATGAACTCATATTTTATATCATTTTTTTTTTAAATATCGAAATTAGAAATACGCTTGGTTACACGGAAAGATAGAATTTTCATCCACCGTAGTGAGTGGTTTCGCACCGCTACCACATACCACGTTGCCTGGAGAGATTCTCCAAATCTCGAAATGTGCGGAACGGCTGGCCACCCTAAGCCATGCGAGGGAAAAAGCAGCGTCTGCACGTGCAGCTAATAACCAATAAACGACTGCGCTTATATATGTGTGTACAAC
>JAUJYS010003826.1:0-12630 GCA_033995665.1 Melogona broelemanni | reverse complement strand
CCACCCCTAAGCTCTGGACTCCCTAATGGAAGCTCAGGGGTGACACCAGTACCCCAGGCTAACGAATAAATGAAAGCATGCGCCGGGAATCGAACCCGGGACCGTTGGCTTCGTAGCATGTCCCCATACCCACTGAGCCATCGATTCGTACAAAGTTTCAAATCACATAATCTATACAAAGCGCTGTATATCTTTTGGTAGAGTCCCGGCACAGTCAAACAACGCCGAAAAGGAGCCAGTAATGCTCCGGTTGAGACTCACTCAATAGGTCCCCACCTGGAAATTCATGAGCAATTTCATATTTTATCTGTACAATTACGATCGCTACCTGCAAGCAGCCTAGGAGGGAACTAAGGCGGGGGGTCGAATGACCAGTTCAATACCAACATACCCACGTTCTCGCTTTCTATGCACGTGATCGCGTTTCGGATCCCGGCCGATACCTCCCGAATTTTTCGGGCGAGAAAAATTCCCACCTTTCTTCTGAATGGAAGTAAAGCCGTGAAACCCGTGCCTTTACGTTGTCGCTAAAGATCCCTACCTAGATCAGAAGCCTAGACTAGACCAAATTACCAGATCGGCCCCTGGGGGATTGGCAAGCCTACTTAACAAACAGTAAAATCCCATAATGCTACAGCGCGGCAATTACCCCATCCAAATCTACAATAGAAAACATTATTACAAACTGAGTTTGTCACTGATAATTTCCCACAATACACAATCCTAACCATATTTAATATCCAAGAACCACGTGGCCAATGTATCAGTTAAATATATTACAACGACTCTTAAAAAAACCATATTGATCACAAATATCAGTCCCTGTAAAACCACGCCATGAACACAATCCAATATGTATCTGTATTTGATCAAGCAGGTTCCCCATTCGTTCATCTCCATCTCGGAACAACGATCCCTGTAAATGACTAATACTGTACACAAAACCTTTTCTCATGCATGATCATCCCTTATTAAAATCTGCCGAGTGCAATTCAATACATGAAAATCAAAGCAATGAAAGGTGAATGTAAATTTCGTACAGCACCACATCGTACACGGGCTTTGGTGCATGTCCGCCATTTCAGTCCACAAAATGAACAACCCACCATTCCTTTTTAATCGTTGCAATCGGGTTACCTCCCGCGATAAAAAAAAATCGCAGAGAGCATTACGTGCAAAAATGCACGAAACAAGGTTTTATTGCATGAGGAAAAAGGTAGCCCAAAACTAAGGTTTTCCGCCAATATCGCAGATCTTCCCAATTTCGCAACGATTTCCAGACGAAGTAGCCATTATTCCTCGGGCCCCGTAATTGGAAATAGGCCACAAAAATTCACGAAAAAAATTAATCGTGCAAAATATTGGAATTTAACCTAATTATTACCAAAAATGTGCGGCTCGATTCGGCAAAATTAACTGGATTGTATTCGTTCGTGGTTTAAAGAACACAAATTTTCGCATTTGCACGAGCAAAGTGCGTCATGATAGTTTCCGGGAAAGCCTATTTTTTCCTGCATTTTTGTCTGGACCATCAATCATGAATCGTAAAAATTTGTTTTCTTTATATTTCGAACGTGCACAGAATTTTGTCGGTGGGTTTTTAACCTAATCTTCGCTTTCCATTTACATCCTCGAATTTCGCCTATCTTTTCGTGAAATTTAATTCTTAACAACGGATTTCTACGCCCCAACAACGAGCCCTTTTCTCATGTCCACGCATTTAGGTTAGCAGCCCTTTATTTGCATTGGAGGAGAAAAACGACATTTCGCGGAACTGCACTATTCTTTCCGTTCCAACAAATTGACCACCTCCAAACATCTCCCCAACAGAAAACTACCGCCCAACCCTCCGAGAATCAACCTTTCGATCAAATATTTCGAGAAATTAGTTTTCCCGACCGAAAATAGCACGAAAAATGATCAAATTTCCAAAATGGCCATAACGTAGCAAGAACTCAATGGCATGGCTTTTAAATCGCGAGCACGCGTTAGCGTACCCCAACATAATAGGCGCCCACCGTCCCACCCAGTTAAGGGGCCATCAAATCACATGCGCCGCCACGCACAGCACCACAAACTAACAATTTCGCGTGACAACTAATATAGGTGTGAGAGTGAATAGGTAATGGTCGGTAACTTGTCCGACAAAAAATATTTGCCACATTAAACAGATAGTCTTTTTGAATAGTACCATACCCGACCGTCTATTCTGGATGCTGCCATCCCACAGGGACGTTATCCCCTCCAAAAAAATCTGGACAACCCCCCGAATTTAAATGCCAGTCGCTTCAAAACAAAAGCGGCCATCTTGGCGTCGGCCATAAGGTTTTTAGGCCCCGTCACGTCGTGAGTTTCACCCCCTCCAACATAACGCCAATTGTATCGAATTGATACCGAATTGACTGGAGATGGGGCCAGTATGATGCACAAAGGGTTGGGCCATGTCCCGGGCGACGATTTTAGTAACAAAACGTAGGGATTGTTGTCCTACCGGTGGTGGCTTGATCTTGCAGATGCCAGCTCGCTCAGCGATCGGCCGGATCTTGGCGATGTACCCGAGCGGATCGGCGAACTCCTCTTCGCTCGGCTCGAACACTGGGGCCTCGGGCGGCGGCGTGAACTCGAAATCCACCGTGCCCATAGCGCACGTGCCTCATGCACCCGCGATCACACACAAAAAATTCGCGAACCGAAAAACTCAGGTTTTCCACCGAAATATTAACTTCTCCGACCTCATGTTTCTCGATCGTCCATTTTGATGGTGGGAGAAATTTTACGATTTGATGCGCGATTTTAGTCGATAGTATTTACTGATCGATCGACTCGTGCGTTATCGAGTGTCCGCTGTCAGGTTCCGAGGTTATTAACCTTGCAGAATTAACGAAAACAGAAGTAGATTTCAGTTATAGAGAAGAATCTAAGTATCCAAAAACATTTGTTATAGCTGTTGTACGATTCTTTGATCTAATGTTCTTGGAGTTGACGCCCGGAAATTAAAAGTCGATAGCATCGACTATTTCGTAACTATCGCGCAACACGCTGAATTGAATCAACCAAATCACGCCTCCCGTAGTTTTTTCAAACCTTCATCGGAAAATAGTTCCGTCAACAAATTCATGAATTAGCAATTCAATGGGCCTCAATTTTATGAAAAGTCTCCCGGATTGTCTCTTTAGAATTGAGCTTCTTGTGAGTTAATAAAAAAAATGTGTGAATGAAAAATTCAAATCAGTTCGGCGGATTGATAACTGGGGGTGCCCTATAACCCGGACAACCCCCTCTCCCAGGGTAAAAAGGGTAAAAAGGGTAACAGGAAAACTAAATTTGCATAAAATATCCGAGGACGTTTTTAGTTTAAAAATTCGTGACACATTTAAAAGTTTGCATTTCGAAAATGAGTATAAAATGTTGAAACTGTTTGTTTCTATAAGCAATATTTTACTTTATTGTTTTATTATTTCTCATTTTCAATTTGTATGGCTCTTTTGTTTAAAATTGTTAAAAACTTAAACATGTACGGTACAAGTTTCAAGCGCTACATGAAAATAAAATGTTTATAATTTCAATATATGTATCTTGTAGAGAAGTGAGATTTTCGCATATTTTTGAAACCACAAAACATCACTCAATAAATAAATGCTCATGTTTTGTCAAATAGAAATAAAAAGCTTTATCCAATTTACACAATCCCTTTCGATGTAATTTCTCCAACAAGTCATCATACGTTCAATTGAACACGAGATTCAAACGAATAAAAATTATGCAATCCACATCTCATTTCATAAATACTGTTAATCACATTTTTGCGATTTACAAGAACTTTGATCGCATGCAATTAATAAGCAGATAGCGAAGCAACCAACAATCTAATGTTATTAACAGACTGCGCAATATTTGGTAGTTATATATATTTATATACATAAAACATCCACTAGGACATACTATGGGACAAACATATTTTGCGACAGAAATGTGATAAATAATCATTAAAAAACGAATTTACGACTGTTTGGTGTAAAGGATCGTTGAAGATGATTGTTGCCCAAAAAAAAAATAAAAATAGGTTTCATCGATTAATTTAAATTTTTTGTTTGGCAAAAAAAACTGTCCAATTTACATGTAATAATGACTAGTCCACTAAAGAAATTGTCGTCAATCGCGACGATAAACACGAATGGTACGTTCAACAATGCAAACGCCAGCATTTAAGCAATGAGCCTTAACTGTGGGCAAGTGACAAACGCGCCAACCGACTACGATAATTTGTTCAGTGAGCACGTAACAAAAAGTGAACAAAAAAAATTGGACAGTCAAAATGTATTTACACTTTCAATGGATTCGCAGCGGAGCTCTGAAACTGGAGACATTTTAAACCTACGGACAGAGCTATCAGTTAACAAACCGGAAAGCAGAATTTTTATTATTTTTTTGAAAAATGAACGCATTCTATGAAGAATTTTCTACCATATTACTCTCAAAGACTAGACTAATTTGCTTGCGGACCCTTAAGCTTGCCAATATATCGTTTTACGATAAGTCAAGGGTATAGAACTGTTCGCACCTGCTCGCAAATCGTCATCGCACAATTAAGTACGGCACCAGTTCTAAACCAACTTCACTAAATTCACATTGAGTTCAGTTCAGCACTAATTCCAGTTTTTGGCAGTGTGCGGCTAGCGAGCGCAGCCTATATCCGCTTTCAAATTCGAAATGAATAAATTAAAAATGCCCCTCGGGTATACATGTTATACAGGGCCAATACGAAGAAAATCTCACAATATTTTCTGGAAAAGGGGAAAGACAAGAAGGAAGAGGGCTTTCGAATTGGTTCGACCATCTACCACTTCTGGGACCTCGAGGCCAGGTCCTTGATGATGTTTTCGACCACGTCGGTGCTCGTCGCCGATCCGCCCAAGTCAGGGGTGTGCACCTACACAGAACAATAATTATTATTTCAAAATGTTGTGATGTAGCAAGCGCACTGTTCGTTTCAAGTCGATACCGATGATTGATTTAGACGAGCATTTCTTATCGATCAAATGTTTTTTTATTGATGCTTCTTAGCTCTCACCTTATCTTCATTGATCGTCTTGAAGATGGACTCGCGAATCATTTTAGCGTGATGAACAAGCCTGGAGGAAAAACAAAAAAAAAAACACATTTTAATTTTTGGTTTAATTATTCTTCTGCATTTCCTTTTCATTTAATTATTGTGAAAGATTTTTTCGTTTCATTATGAATATTTATTTTTTTGCTTCTATTATGGAAATCGAATTTTAAGTTTCCAATTTTAGCGCTAAGCTCAAATATTTCTATAAATTCGAATCAGCAAATATACAGGGTGAGTGATACGCACGAGAGATGTTCGAGCAAGTCAGCGCTGGCGTTGAGCATGGCCGTCGGATTGGCGATGTTCTTTCCGGCGATGGCGGAACCAGTATTTCTTGTGCCCTGTTATCGCCACAAAGTAAAAAAAGAATTATCAGATCGGTATGCTCTCAAACACCACCAACTCTTGCAAGCCCCGCCATATGCCCCCAAAGAGGGCTGCTTGCGGGTAAACAGGGGTTGGACAACATAATGAAAACAGATCTGTTTATGAACCTTATAGAGCTGTTTACATTATTTTGTCAATTACAATTACAATATATACCCGCAAGCAGCCCCTTTTTAGGGGGGCCAATGGCGGGGGTCAAAGACCAGTTATGGACAAAGATGAGTTGTCCAAACCTTGTATATTGTAATTGAACAAACGTCAACAATTTTCCACGCGCAAGCCACCTACCGGTTCGAACACTGCATACTTGGTGCCGTAGTTCCGCCCGGACAAGAGTCCAGCGCCGCCCACCAAACCACACACGATGTTGCTGATGATAGAGCCGTACAGGTTAGTGGTCACGACCACGTCGAATTGCTCCGGCTTGGACACCATCTTGAGACAGGGAGAAAAAATACACAAAACTCGAATCGTCGACGTGTTTGGGAATTGAAATCTCCGGTCTATAGTCATGCGGTGTCCATTGGCTCACCTGCATGCAACAGTTGTCGATGATCATGGCGTTGTACTCGATGTTCGGATAGTCCTTGGACACCTCGGTGCAGCACTCGAGAAAGAGACCGTCGGATAACTTCCTAAACACAAGCGAGTGGGAATACAATCGGAAATAAATTTCCACACGCGCCCCATGTGAATTCGGAACAGACTTGACGGCGTGACAAGGCACTCACATGATGTTGGCCTTGTGAACACAAGTGACCTTCTTGCGGTTGTACTTGACGGCGTATTCGAACGCGTGCTTGGCCAAACGAATGGAGTTGCTGCGCGTGACGATCTTTAAGCTCTCCACTACACCATCGGAAGCCTACACATAACAACGACAATAAAAATACATACTATAAATGTGATCGATAACATCCCTATTGCACACTTTAAAGGAAACACGTTGCATTTTGAGTCCCCCCAACTGTACAGACAGTGGAACAATCTTTCAGAGTCTCAAATACAGAACCTGTTAAAATAGGACATCCCAAACTTTGTCCTTAACTGGTCCAGAGGCAGCCTGTGGGTATATATATCGCAATTGCAACCATTTGATACAAACAACATAGAGCAAAATCACGGCGATATAAACATAAAATCCATATTATACAAAACCATTTGATACAAAACTATTTGAAACAAATACAAATCCAGAAAAATGTATATATATATAAAGCTGTTTCAAATATATATGTCTAGAGTAAATTAAAATTCTTAAGGGAATTCCGTACCTCATTTTCCAACATGCTGTACTCTCCTTCGGTGTTCTGTCGCACGATGACCAAATCGATGTTGGCGTGACGACGCAGCACCCCCGGGTAAGAGTGACAGTGCAGGACGCTGGCGAACAGATCCAGCTCCTGCCTAAGTGACAAAACCAACAAAATATGTCACCAGAGGCCGTTACCAGTCGCTCATGGACAACCCGATGTTGTGGCGGAAAACATGACTCACCTTAATTCGACATTTCTGGACTTCATATCCGGTCGGTTGACCCTGGTCTCGATGTTACCTAAAACCGAAAACATCATTGGCGAATTTTTAATTTCACACATTTTAGAACGCAGTACTTACTGTATCAACTTAAATACAATTCCATCAAGCGCGCAGGTTCATCTAAAAATTGTTAATAATTTCGTTTATTTACTTACAAGGTTTATACGCGTCCAAAACGATTTTATTCAGAAAAATTTGTTTTAATAAAGCTTTCGAATTTGTAAACAAAATGTGATCAGGCTAATCGGCCATTTATAATTGATGAATTGACAATAAAAACTTGCATAAAAGAAATATTTATTTATTCATTTTTTAAAAATTCAACAAAATTTATTTTTTATAAGCAATGTAGTGATTTTTTTTTTTTTTTTAAATTCACCGTAGCCCCTAGTACACTACAGGAATACTGCACCCTCGTGTCTCTGTGGAGATAGATTTTCACTCAAGGAGATTCCGTACCCCTTTATTATATTTTATTTTTTGCTCGTGCAAATTAATGTGGGCAAATTTAACGATTACCCGCGGCGGGAATCTTGCATAATATTTATTTTTATATATTTAATATTTTTTTATATTATTCCTAATTACTGTAGTGAATATCATTGCAGGAGATTCTGTACCCCTCGTGTTGCTGTGGCAATATGTGAAGGGCACATTTTCACCAGTACCCCAGGATAACGAATATAAGAGCCTGCGCCAGGAATCGAACCTGGGACCGCCAGCACCGCAGTCGGTCGCAATACCGACTGGGCCAGACGGGTACTAAAACTACTAAATACTTAGTACTACATATACCTTTAATGGCTACTCCGTTTCTCTTGATGGAGGTGATGGCCATGTGAACTTCGTCCTGGTCATCCCTGTTGGCGTCCATGTTGATCACTTCGAAGTCGACCGGAATTCCGGCATACCGGAAGACCTCTTTGACGTAGCCCATCATTTCCGGTCCGATACCATGGCCAGGCAGCATGGTCACCGCGTAGCGTCCACCGTATTTGGCCAACGCCGGACGGGGCTGAAAACAGACACAAAAAATAACAAGACGATCAAATACATTTTATTTCTAAACTGCTTACAGTTTCTTGCTGCAGCAGATTGACAAAATCGATTGCTGTTAAGCCTCCTTAACAATCAGTAGAATCCCACATACATGTATTGCCATTATGCACGGGAATTACCCCATCTTAATCTTAATCTAGAAAAACTTTTACTTTCGTAGATCGATTCTCACCGTTGACGTGGAGTACGATCGTTGAACACCACTGTCGCCATCCTTCACATCGGCCGATCTGTTTGAGCCAGAACTGACAAAATACGCCTGCAAATCGATAAATAAATAAATAAAATTAAATAAATACTAGTTTTTACTATTTACCACCACCACACAGTAGTGAATATCATAACAGAAGATTCTGTTCCAATATTTGTGCTCAGCACTGCATAGGGGGCACATTTTAACCAGTATTTCCCGGGATAAAATATAAGACTGCCCGCGCCAGGAATCGAACCGGTGACCGTCACACCCAATCACAAGAAATTTGTTAAGAGAAAAGTATCAGCTGATTTTGCAAACAGGGTCGTTCAAGGGCATGGAATTATTTTTCATATTCATTCCACCGGCTTATCAGTGTAGTTGACAAGTAATAATTTTATCTCAAAAACAATAATGGCATCGAAATAATCGTGTTAGAAAAGAACAGGCCCAATAAAGACAAGTTACGGACTAGTTATTTATAGATAGTTAGCAAATTCAGGGCCGGGCCCAATGACGTTCGCATTCAAAAATGGGCACAACAGAAGTTTATTATGAGTTCGGACGCATTTTCAACGAAAGATTGAAGTTTGCTCACACTAAATTGACAAAACCAAATAAAATTACGATAACTGTGCAGATGCATCAAAGAAATGTGGGCACCTTTCGTTTCTTGATCGTGAATGCATTATTTAATATATAAATTTCGAAGTCATTCAAATTGGGGCGCGTTAATCTTCTTCACACGATCACCACTATTTGTATAACAAGCATCACGAAAAATCACACACCAAGATTTAACGCACGCTATCTCAAAAGATTTCGAAGTGCTACTAGTTTACATTCAAATTGTGATTGACCTTCAAATTGTCGGTTTTATGATGCACTTGAATTATTCGATTTGTGAATTTGGTTTCAAAAAGGTTTGTGAAATTGTTCTGATACTCACGCCAGCAATTCGGTTTGAGCACAGTCGCTTCGCGGCAGAAAATTGCAGCACTTTGGGCGCAAAAACATGACCAACGAAAGCCGCCATTTTGTATCTTGTGTCACGTGATCCGAAGGGATGCGCGCTCTGCAGTTAGATCGACCTTGAGCAAGTTCTGCTGTAGTGTCTAGTCGCTGAACGACAATTCCTTTGAAAACTTCCGCTTATTCCGTCACTTCCGCTTTCAGGGGTTTTCACCGCGATTTTCAAATTTGGAAATCATATCACTTTTTGTAGTGTCAAAGCTTATCGTAAAAAATAATAAGCGATAAATTATTTGGACTCTTAGTCGAAATTCACTCAAAACAATATTATTTTATTGTGCATGTCATGAACAAGTGTAGCCAAAGGAATGTGCGTGTGACGATACAAGATTTTTCATAAATGCGCTGTGTCAATGTTACATAGGTGGCATGAGATCATTAAACATTCATAACTATTTTACTTTTACCAATATGTTAAGGGTATCATCAACACAATAGTATACATAATTCGAAAGGCTGCATTCGTACATAAATATAAGGTTAGTTTGATGAGGTTCAAACATTATACGCCACAACCATCCAAGCACTCTCTCGTCGAAAGTAATTCAGTATATCATAGAAATGAGTATATCATTAATTTTATCGCTATATCATATAATTTATACGTTTAACCTAGACAATATGGTGAACGCACAACTTCAATGAAAATTTCCAGGCACATACATTAATGCCTCAGGCATTTTTTCTTGAGGACAAGACAAAAAAATATAAAAACGGAAATAATCGGAAGTTTATTAGAAATTATGTCAACTTAAATAATGAAAGCGAGATATTATACAAAATTGCATATCTTAAGAAGCAAATATATGTGGAAACCAATAATATAAGCCTTGAGGCACAAAGCGACCCCAGTGGTCATTTTTGAAACTTGTTTTGCAGAAGTGACGCAAATTACAATAGGTTCTAGTTTCTACCGTTAGGCTCGCATTATGCATGCGTTATTTATCTTATTATTATTATTCTCATACAAGATGGCATTTATAGACTAGTGGATGCCAATAGAAGATTTTAATAAATTTGTACAAGAATTTTAGGGGTTGATAAATTTTTGTTTCACACTATAAAAAATCAATGTTTCATTAACAGAATTTACAAACCAGAATTTTTTTTTCACTTGGATTGTACTAAATCAGATACTTGAGAATCAATATCCAGATATTTGAAGGTAACATTTTTTTAGAAACGTAACAATAACATGTGAAATTAAAGCAAGTCATCGGCATTTCGAAAATTAGTCTAATAACATTTTCTTTTTTAAATCAATGTGGCTATTTTTAATGCATTTTAGCAAATATTGACTAAACACGAGTATACGTTGAGACAAACTATCATTTTAACTAATCGAGCACACATCTGATTAACCATTTTTTTAAATAGAAAAATAAACCTCCCTCAAGCTCCCTAAAGCTAAGCTCACGCCTCATATAATGTAATTTATTCTCGCTTTCCTGAACTTCAATATCATACATTACCTAAGTTAAACTTTCTATATGAGACGTATCCGGCAGGATGCATATCGCTAGATGGCGCTAGGGTATGCATACACTTTGCCGAGATAGTCAGGCACAAAATCAGCATTCCCAATTCCAAACAATCGCACAAAACGGTAGATATTATTTAATATAAAAAACGATGACGCAATTTTGAACATTTGTTAGGTTAACAATCGTTAGATTTTCAAATGAATTCGTTTATATATATATTTAATTGTTATAATCAAGCGAAATAACCGTAGTTCGCTGGACCAATATATGATTTAAAAAATAATGAATCACCCAAGAAGCGGATAGACTAAAGCCAGTACCGGGATACGAACCCAGGAACCAACAAATATTTTCATGTCAACTATTTGTGCTCATGTTTGCAGTCTACAAACGAAATCGATGTTCTGTCTACATTTGACCAGAAGTAGAGCAGATTACGTCAATATTAGTGCATTCGCTATTGTTACTTACTCTGAAAGTGCATCGTACAGTATATTCAAAATTGCGCACCAGAATACCGTCCCGTAAGCCTCGCAGATTTTCAATATATTCAATATATGTCGCCAATATATTAAAGAAGTGACTAAGATTATATCCGATCGCGTGAAGTTACTTGACTAAATTCGCTGAATTCCGTTGAAGTGATCTTGATGACGTCACTAATTGATGGAGCAATGTTACAGCCACGTCTGCTTGCCTTTTCTCGCTCCAGAATTGAGCGGCATCTTTAAGTCTTCGTCGGTGATCTTGGAAAAACAAGAAACAAACAAAATTCGTCAGTTTTATTTGAACCGCACTCTCGATAACACACCATTTTCGGTAAACTGTAGACATACGTTATCTCACAAAAACGTCAACTGAATCGCCATTGTGTCTCTAATTTTGTCGCCTTCATTTTTAGTTTACAATTTTTCAACTTACAAATTTTGGCTTACAAATTTTCGTGACAAATAACAACACAAAGGACATAATTTCCAAAAAGATAACTAGCGAAATGATAGGTTAGAAATTAATATACCCGAAAATTTCAAGTTATAAATTGCTGACAACAATTTCAAGTTATAAATTGCTGACAACAATTTCAAAATGGCTGACAAAAGTACAAAATAGCTGACAAATTCAAGATCCAAAATGGCCAACAATTTGCTTTTTCAATGCAACTACGCATTCTGTAGAATGTGACAAATGCTTACCATCGAATACAGTGGTGGGCAAAAGTTTCGGCGCAGCGGTCCCCCTAAAATATAAAAAAATAGTTTTGCGAGCCTCTACAAATCCTAACCATAGACTTGTGTATGTGGTTTTTCACTGATTTGGCATAATGTTCACACTAGTAAAATTTAACGGTGGTAAAACTTGAAGAAAATTTAGAGATAATTTTAACAAAAGGAAAACAAAATTTAAATATAAAATTAAAGATTTGGATTTTTTAAGGACCCATAAAAATTCGCGTCACCACCATTTGCCCAACACTGATTTGTGAGAGTGAAATAATGTAGGAACATCATTTTATTAAAAACATGTATCATGTGTCGCTGGTAAATGTCGTTTAACTTGGAGAAATAGAAAAAATAAAACCAGAGCTAGATGAAGCGGTTGGAAGATTAACATTCATGCACACTAGGGGAAGATCGAAAAATGTCGATAAAATAATGGTGAAAACAGGACAAGACTAGGGATAACGGGCGACGTGAGTTGGCGAGACTCATAGCATGAAGCAAAAAAACATTATGTCGTTCTGTAAACGAAATAAACCCTTGCCTTTTTTTTTTTTTTTTTTAATTAAAAGTAGCGCCTAGTACACTACAGGAATACTGCACCCTCGT
>JAUJYS010003825.1:0-12631 GCA_033995665.1 Melogona broelemanni | reverse complement strand
CGAAAGCCTGCGCCGGGAATCGAACCCGGGACCGTCCGCTTCGTAGGATGTTGCCATACCCACTGAGCCATCGGTATCGATATGAAAATAAAAAATAATTCTATTTTCGTCAAGTAGCCACTGAGAGGAATTTTTTTTTACTAAACGCTGCGGAGCGCTCTCGCAGTTTTCATGGGCGGCAACGACACTACGAGAGAGCGCTTATTACCTCGTATTCGCGTTGGAACAGGAGATCGCTATCCTTGTGGCGCTGAACGTAGGCGGTCATCAAATCCTCCTTCTTGATTGGCTTGGTGTTCGGTTGCGGAAGGATTGGCACACCGGCTGGAGAGGTTAGTCAATGTAAAGCAAAATAAAAATTCAGAGGTCAAAGGTCAGCGAGTTCCACCCCCGGCCGAGACTCCGAAATTTTGGTAGGCCCTTAACAGTAAAACATAATATGGCAAATATCCCCTCCACAAATGTCTGAGATCACATGAGCGTTAATGAGCACTTTCCAGCCATAAACGGAAAGCTTCTGTGTCTCTGAAGATAAGGTTTTGTGTAAATAAAAATACCAATTCTCACCTTGTCCCTGGTTAATCGACTTTCGCCGCAGGATACAGAGGGCGACCGTGAGGATCAAGATGATGATCACCAGACCGCAAATGACGCCTGGAATATGCGCAAATAAACAAAAATATTATTAGTTTCTAGGACTAAAACAGAGAATTTCTTTTAATTCTAAAAAATAGGACTTGCCAAGAGCCGTGGGAAGAACGACCACTCCGTTACTGGTGTTGCCGTTGGTCTTGATCGGCTTGAACATGGGCGAGCGACGGGTGAGAATCTGAAAAAAAGGAACCAAAATAATCAATTCAAAATGTATTCCCATATATTGCCATAATGCTACGGCGCAGCAATTACCCCATCTAAATCTTAATATACAATGACTGGCGAAAACTCACTTTTCCGTCTTGGCCGACCACTGACACTTCCACAAAGCCGCTGTACACGGTATCCGGATCCAGCCTGCCGTCAAACACGCTACTACGGGGATCCGGCGCCTCCACCTCCTCCTCCTCTTCCTCCCCCGCTTCCGGCACGTTGGTGGTTTCGGTCTCGGCATCGATTAGCACGGGCGGAATCTGATCCTCGGCCACCGGGTCGATGTCCCGGCGTCGGCGTTCGGCCGGCGGGGTCGCCTCCTCCGTGGGCTCCTCGTCCTCGCACACACTCTGCTGTTCGTCGCCCAGCACCACCTCCGACTGGAACATGTCGCTAGAACAAGCAGGAGAAGAAAAAATTAAACCTTGTAAGAGAATAATGTTAGAAATTGATCATCTAAAACGTTTCCTATTTTTTTTTTCTATTTCTAATCATTACATTGATTAAAATTTTCAATTAATAAATAAATTTAATTTTAACTTAATAATCTTAGTTAAATATATTTTTTTTTATAAAATTTTAATTTGATAAGTTGTATTTTTTAAATCCTGCGAACGTTTTATCGAGTAAAACTAAAATTATTTTCGTAACTATCAGCAGTGAATAAATTAAAATTAAGAAAAATTGGAATGACCATACATGTGAAATAATGGTAAACTACCATTAAAAATAAAATATTATTTCGAACATAAATTTTGAAGTGATTCAAGGCACGTTGTATATTTAGAATAAAAGCAACAAAAACATTAAATTTTTTATCTTTTCATAGCATTGAAATTGATAGTGTGAAACGCCACAAAAAATATTAAAAAAAATTAACAATTGAAAGCGCAAAGTAGGAATTTAGAGTGCCTTAGAAATTCAACCTGCATTTTTTTATAGAAATTTTAACTTCATTGTTGAGTGCCCACAATGCTAACTCAAAATTCAATTACCGAAATTAATACTAACTCAAATTGAACAATATTCAATGTTCACATAAAATTTCAATAACTACGTTTTCCAGTTCAACTTTAACTTCATGACTATCCACGTGCGCACAATGCTGCCACCGAACGTCGACACTAAAATCCAGTTGACTATTTAAGTAGCAGGATCAAACACGAAAGCACATCACGAGAACAAAGTTCCACCGTCAGAACACGCGAATCGAAAATGGTTCCAGTGCACATGCACTCGTGTGGTGTGTGTGGGTACCTGTTGAACGCCTCAGCCACGTACGCTCCGTAGCCCCCCTTTTCGTGAACCTGTTGGTACGTGCTCAGAATGACGTTCCGCGAGTTGGGAATGCCCGCGCCAAGGCCAGCGCGCAACTTGTAGACGACAATTCTGTAGCACCTAGTAGAAACGAAAGATTTTGGACATTGATAAGCGGTATCGAAAATCGTAAAGCGGGAATGACTCCATTACGATTCGAACGACGACATTAAAAGAAAATTGTAAAAAAAAAGTGGACAGATTGTCAAGGTGAAGGGGAAAAGGAGGGATGCGGGAAACTAGTAAAATAAAAGTTAGTGAAGTAAATAATCGATATCTAAAATTCACTTTTAGTCTGACAGCCTGACCTACATTAAAAACAGTATCCGCTTTTAAGCAAAAATAGTTCGTCAATAGACAAAATGCTACTGTAAAATCGTAATACAGCCAACCGAAGAGGCATCACAGGCCGAAAGTAATATTAAAAAAAACTATGTAATTTTCAAAATTAAAAGCAAAAAATAAACAAATAAAAGTTAACGTTTCAAATATATAATATACACACACACACAGGCCGAAAGTAATATAAAAAAAAACTATGTAATTTTCAAAATTAAAAGCAAAAAATAAACAAATAAAAGTTAACGTTTCACATATATATAATATACTGTCTTCCAACCATAAATAATAATAATTTCAAAATATAAAAAAATATCACCAAGAACCTCAAATTATGTTAGCTGTGGCGAATTCCACAAATGTATTATAATTGCAATGATATTTTTTAAACTACAATTCTCATCCAAGAATAGTCCCTAAAAAACCCATACTCAATTTTTAAACACTATCTTTGACCAAAAACCGAAATTAATTTTTTAAACAATCATAAAACAGCAACCGGGAAATAAACTAAAGAATTAAAATCGCGCATACGAA
Source organism: Melogona broelemanni (assembly GCA_033995665.1). NCBI lineage: Eukaryota > Metazoa > Arthropoda > Diplopoda > Chordeumatida > Chordeumatidae > Melogona > Melogona broelemanni. The sequence continues at coordinate 9,571 of JAUJYS010003825.1, read as the reverse complement.
AATGCACTTCTTCTCTAAAATTAGGGAATATTATCAACTTCAAAGTAATTCGCAAGGAACATAAATTAGCCACAAACTCAGAACAAACACGACAGTAAGTCATAATACTTATCCCAATTTTAAAGAACTAATTTTCCACCATATGAACAAAAATGCAAAATTAACGCCAGGATTTTACGCACGCACGCATGAATAAACAACACGAACGCAGAGATACGCTGAAAAATAAAAATTGAAATAATCTACTCACTTTATGGGACCATATCGCTCGGAGATCCTTTCCAGCTCCAACTTCAGGTTGACCGAATCGGTGGACATGGGCATGTCGTGCAATTCGAACGCGGGCAGCTGGGACGGAACTGCAGAGAAAACAAATCCGATTTAGAGCGTTTTTAATTTCATAACTTCAAGTCAAAAACGCTCAAGTAGTACATGTACATAGAAAAAAGGAAAGAGATCGAGCGAGGAGGTTTTTTTACGAATGTTCATAAAATAAAGTGAATAAAAAAATTACCAAAACAAATAATTTTCCCCATATATTTCCAACTTTTTCCACGATTTTCGGTAACTCTCCCCGACCAAACTATTTCCACGATTTTTCCCGACTTTCCAGAGAGGTCTCAAAAGTCAAAGCGCGCACTACACAAGCTAAGTGGGCGACATTAAAAAATATATTAAGCGCACTGTCCGTATTTAATGAAGCGTTATACTTCAGTACCACTAAAAAAAATATCGGTCAACTATTAACCGTTGCAAATACGATCGCTGCCCCCAATTGCAACGGACGCACTGTAGCAGGCACACCAACAACGCCAAAGAATCGAAAATAATCTCACCACTCCGTGGCGTCGAACAGCTAGTATTGACGCCCAGCAGGCTGGCCTGCCCGCAGCCGTAGATAGTGGCCACGCACACGTTGACCGTGTAGTTGGTGTTGGACTTGACCAGGTGGCGCCACCAGGTGCGCGGCGCGTTGTAGACGTTGGTCTCGTGATCGTGGCGCTCCTCGCCCCGCGCGTCGCGGTACAGGGCCAGGCTGGACACGGTGACCTGGAAGCTGAGCGGGTAATCGTCGCGCGGCGAGTCCCACTCCACGTCGATGAAGCTCTCGAAACTGACGTTGTCGTAGCGGCACTGCACGGTCACGTTCTCCGGCCTGGCGAAATCTGAAGTGGGCGTGTTTCAAAACGAAATGGTAACGGTCATTGAAAAAGTACGGAGACGAGAAAAAAAATTAACAGGCATCCCACCCCTACGCCAATTCCTATCTGACCGCTGTTGGTATGGCAACATACTCCGAAGCGGGCGGTCCCGGGTACGATTCCCGGCGCATGCTCTCGTTTATTTAATTCTTTATTCTTATTCGAAGCTAATGGGTGACTAACTCTCCCTGGGCTGCTGTCCAATGACACAGGGGTGACGGTAGACGGGTTTACTATTAGTCCACTAAACCAACCAAAACTAAAGAAAAAATTGACAAACTAAATACAATTAAATAAAAATTGATGAAATAAAGTTCGATAGTTGGACACTCTTATTCCGTCAGTTTTCAAACCGTCAGCTTTTGTTAGCTCAGTCGAGTTAATGGCAACTGTAAAGCGGGGTTCAAATTCTCGCGACGAAATGACCACGTTACACAGGCAAAACACACGCGATTACGTATAAAATTTATGGGATGGCAATGTGACCGACCTTTAAAAACTGCTATCGTCAGCGGTTCGGATGGCTCGTCACCACAAATGTCCGCTTTGATGCACGAGTATACCTGGAAGACATACAAAGGAAACAAGGCGTTAAATAAGTTGAATTTTCATAGCAGATGCGCTGTGAAGACTAATGTAAAGGTGAAGACGAATGAAAAGGTGAAGAGGGTACCGGTAATAACCTTAAAAGTGTAGAGCTGGCCCTCGACTAGGTCGTTCCAGATGAACAGTTGGTGACTGTTTTCGCGGTCTTCGCCTTCGTTGCGGCCCACCGAGCGCTCGGAGGTGCTGTTGCCGGTCTTGATGACCACCCGGTACACGCTGATGCGGAGCGGGCCGGGCAGCAGCGGTGTCAGCCAGCTGAGTAAGACGGACGGCAGCGAGCTCACGTTGAGGATCTGCGCGTTCACCCGGTACGGCGCCAGCATGTCTGAAAATTAAAATTTGGATTTATTAATATTTTTTAAAGCTTTTGCTTGTTATTCCGATTCGTAATAGATCAAATTTAATCTTCAGATAAAATTCAAACTAAAAACTGAAAGTGTGCCTCACCACAAATACTCGAGATTTTTTTAAATTGGGGTACAGAATCGATTAAAACAGAAAAAATCAGTTTCTCCTGAATTTCCCTGAGGAAAATCGAAGTTTTCCCTAACCGAAATTAAGCTTTCCTCTGACTTTCGCTGGACTTTCTTTCACCGAAACCAAACAAACGTTCCCCGGCTAAAATCAAACTTTCACCGCAACATTGTCGAGAACAAATTATTGTCGTCATACATTTTTGCATAACCAAAATTGAACACAAGTTCCCGTGGCAGTCTAAAAGTCTAAATGCAAAATATGACGTAGATGAGCGCACGCAAATTGTAAGTAAATAGAAATATGAAAAGATAGCAAAGCAGCGCGAAATTTAAAAAAATAATAATAATTGAAAGGAGAGTGTGAGCACAACAAGATTGTTTTAGACCTTAAGAAAATCACAAATTAGAAATGCTTAAATTTGATTCAGAAATTTGCCTACTTTCGAACGATTTTTTCCCCCATTTCAAAAACTCATTTCCAAAAATAATGTACAAAAACGAATTCCACCAAACAACCTATCCGAACAAGAATGTCGAGAAGCAACTGACCGGCAGTAACCGCCACCGTGGACGACAGCGACGGCGTCGGGAAAGTGGTGACGTGACAAGTGTAGACGCCGCTGTCCTGCCGCCCGAAGTTAGGGATGGTCAGCTTGGCCTCGTAAAGATTGCTCGAGTTTGTCACGCTCAAGTCGTGGCTGGACTGCTGACCGTCCTTGGTCCAGTACGAGTCGACGATGAGGTTGGGGCCCAAGTCGTCCGGCAGCTGGATCTGACAACGCAGCACCACCCGACTGTTGGACTTGGCGATGACGAACGGCGGCGTGCTCAGCACAGCACGGTGCACGAACTCTGTCGAGAGCACGACAAAAAAACAAATGAAATGAACAACTGTGATCATCAAAATACATTTTTTTTTTTAAATCTCTGAAGTGAATATCGCCAGTGTTCGGTGCGTTCCTTTTGATCAGGAACACATTCCTGTTCCTCGTTCCTCCGTAAGGAAAGAACGGAGGACGTTCCTCCTTAATTTAATTATAATTAAATGTTTTACTATCGAACGTCCAGAAATGAGTGAATTTATTCCATTCACAATGTCGTGCAGCAGCAACAACCATAAAGAGGTGAATCTGCTGGCACATCACTTACACTTAAGTACGAAGTATAAGTACGAGAGGGACTGGGTCCGGTGCAGCGCCGGGAATGAGACGAACAGGGACAGGAACAGGAACAGGGAACAGGACCCAGTCCCTCTCGTTTTGTTTTGTAGACGTCCTACACACTATTAGTTATGAAGTATAAGTACATCTACATGTTACTATGACGTTCTGCGCTACAGTAGCTTCTAAAATCTTAAGAGACATAAAAATGTTCGCGAGCCCTTTAAATATTTAAAATCGTCCCAGTTGGTCGAGTCAAAACACTTACCAAACACTTTCATGTTGACAGTCCGGCTCTTCCCCGTTTCCGGCTTTCCGGGCTGGGCGGCGTGGCAAGCCACCGGTCCAGAGTCGCGTGGCGCGGGACACAGTATCTCCAGCGTCCACACCGGCTCGCCTTCCGCGTGGTGCAAGGCGAAGTCGTTATGGTATTCCACGTCGTCGGTAACGTTGACGCCGTGCAGGGTCCACCACACGTCCGCCTCGCCGGTGGACAGCTCGCAACGCACCTTGGTGGGCACGCAGCGAACCACCACGTGCTGGTCGATCTTGAGGCTGATGAACTCCAGACCGGCTGTAAAAACGAAGAAAACGAAAACCAATTCGTTTTTACTTGGGGATAGAGGGAACCGACAACAACCTCCATAAATTCAATTTTTATTTCAATTAAATGATCGTCATCACGTAACTGAATATCAAAACAGGAGATCACCACTTTTCATTTTTTACCACTTTTTCTCACTGGGGAAACTGATTTGGTTTTAAGAAGAACTGCTAAATTTGTTAGCTATATATATTTGTATATTTGATCAGACGAACAGTGTCATACAGGTAGACAAACTAACGATATTAGGATCAAAATCGTCGAAAGACCACAGAAAATAGGTCAATATTTTGTTGTCGGTTGGCATTCAATCGAAGGGAGATTGTAATGTCAATGATGGAGGAAACGTCTGCCCAGCTAATGCTATGCAGTATGCACCTAAAAAGGACAATGAACTGTCTGTCTGCCTCCTACTCCAATTTCATTTTTATTTCCCTAGAGTGTGTCGACAGTGAAACGCTCCTACCGAGACTCAAATATAATGTCTGATAAAATGGCACATTCCATATTCGTCCTCAACTGGTCCTTTGATCCCAGTCATAAGCCAATCTGGAGTTCGCGACGCGTGACAGTTTTCACAACAGCATGAATCAAATTGCTCATGAGCGGCTCAGACACATAGCCCGATATCAGAAAAAGAATGCCCGTTGAGAGCACGAGAGCTGACAGCTACAGATAAACACGAGGATCGATATTCGCAGAACTACTCGAAAAATTGGAAGAGTTTATAAACAAATACCAAATAGAGCAGATGTCCTGCTCTCTTGTCAAACATTCTGTATAACGTGTACCAAGAAATTGAAGAAATTGAGAATTGGGTAAAAATTAATGGAGGTTCGATTAGAACTACTTTTAGAAATTGAGTTTTTTTTTTTTCACGTTGCAATAAATGTACAACGCTTTTTGGCCCCTGACCTCAACTTTGAGAGTTAGTTAACCAGGAGCCCAATATCAAGTGGACGATTCTTAAAATTGGACAACGTTCGCAACTTCACGGGGAGAACGGGCAGTCCTCAGAGGGTCGATATTTTATGGTCACTTAAACAGCAAATCTCAATAAAGAAAGATAATAGGCAATGGCTCTCTTACGTTCGTTTTAACGATGATGTCGTTAAAATTGTTTCTCTAAATTAAACGATCTTAATTTTTTTTAAACACGATTTTATAGTACGATGCAAAAATTTTAATTCATAAACAACCAATAGTTATGTACTGACAAACTTCTATCGTAACATTTAATTTCAAATTGATATTTTGGGAAGAAAAACAAAGTTGACAACAAGTAGGATTTGAACCGCAAGTCAAACTCAAAACATAAGTTCGAAATTAAATCGTAACATTTATTTTCAAACTGATATTTTGAGACGGAAAAAAAGTTGGGCAACTGGCAGAGTTTAACCCACAAATCTATCGCTTGCAGAGTCGATTCTTCAAACTAAACGTGAGGTGGGCATTAAAAATAAGCCCCGGAAAATAAAAGTACCAGCGAATCGCGTGAAAATGCCACGGCAGAATTATACGAGAACGACAACAACGCGAAACAGCTGTTCAGAGACAAAATTGATCGGGTCTAATGTCAATGAACGCAAAATTATTACGGCGAAGCGAATGCCATGTCTGCGACAATGCAGTTCCTAAAAAAAAGAATTCTGGCATACCGTAAGGCTATATAGCTTACACGATCGATTATTTCAATTTTCAGACTAAGCTCGTCTAAAATCTTCAGCGCGTTCAATTCAGATCATTCGTTGCGTGAGCGCTTAAGGAAGCATACACAATGGCATTTCCCTAGAGATAAAGCGTAATTATAATCATAGTGTAAACCAAGGTTCTTAGTCAAAGAACCTTGGTGAAAACCTAGTCTTTAAAAATACTTTTAGAAACCTCGTCTGCTATCGAAGATCGTTTTATATGTGTTAACACTAACTAATTCAAGCGAAATTAAAATGAGTTTTTCATTTGTGCCCCTCGGGTTTGTAAAGCAATGTGCGAGGAGCACATTTTCGCCCCGAAATCGAATAAACGAAAGCCCGCGCCGGGAATCGAACAAACAACAACGACTGGCATACGACAGGGTGACACTGGAAAGATACCGATAATTGGGATAATTATTTTAAGATATATTTTAGTGAATACAAACACAAGCTTTCAGCAGTTGTGTCAGTCTGTGTTTGTAGCTACGGCTACGGCGTACAGTACTGTGCGAGTCTTAATTCAATTATCCCCCGCTATTTACCATTTGGCAAGCTATACGAAGTTCGAAACAATCATCGTGATAAACACTAAGTTCTTGGCAACCAATTCAATGTGGGTCAATCCATAGAATCCGCCGCGCAGAAACCAGACTCCCAGACCTGTCAACGCGAGATTCGTGAAACGCATTTGACTTATGGTTCTGCGGAACTGTCATCTGAAGGGGGAGTGGCTCTAGGTACGAGTGACGAGATAGAAAACGCCCAACGGTCCACCTATGTCGACTGGTGGAAAGCCAGACCCAGCTGACAACCCTCTACAGGACCTCGCATGCGTAATGTACAGCGATGTTTATCGATTGCCCAGTGCCCTAATGACTCGGTACCTCGGCTATAGCCAGCCGAATTAAAACGCGGTTTTTTGACAGCCCTGGTCCACGCCCTTCCTTTGCGCCCCATTCGCGTGTACAAGGCAGCACTTCGAGCCAGGAAAACTATTGGAGGCTTAATGAGTGCACAAGAGGGAGTGGTAGAGAGAGACAGCACCGCCCAAAACAATTTGGAAACCAGAATGCGTTTCTGACACGCTAACAGAGGCGGCGCACGCCACAAGGCGGGGACGGGGCTGTAGTCGTTCCGCCACGCATTCTCATAGTCGGTCTCCTCAACTTTTCGACACTCTGGTTTAATCGATATTATCGATTGAGATCTACGACTCGATGATCGCCAGGCACGTAATGAATGGGGCGTGTTGTCGTCATTCCGCACGCGATCGTGAGATCGATAAAAATTGATTCATTTAACTCCGAATTGATAAACAAAGCTATCAAATCGTATCTTAACTGACGCGGTGCATGAGAATAGTATTAAGTCACGTGGAAACGCGACAACGGTCCCGTAGCGACTGCGCAATTTGACAATCGATAAGTCTAGGCCTTAAAAAAATGCTCAACATTTTTGCTGCCCTCCCACGAACTCCCAACAAAATTCCAAGTTTTGTGAGAAGATTAAGCTGAGTTTTCAAGGCTAGTTTGACTGGGTTTTCAAGGCAATCACGGTACCATCGATACAATACAGTAGCCCCTACAATGCACGATAATCGTCAAATTTATCGACGATATCACCGTGTGCGGTAAAGCGACAACGGCCCCGTTACCACACAGTCTGGGCCCAACCCACATTCTATCGTGTTTCCCAGTCATACATATCGAGCCCAAAAACAACAATCATGACCCTCTTGACCCACAGTCAACCCTAGGACCTTTTAGTCCCCCTGGTACCCCTTCTGAAAGAAAAGGAGAACGGGTTAAGAGCACGCCGGAAATTGAACGCGGTTAGTCATGAAGGTGACGAACCTGCCGACCGATGTCCAAACGCGACCATCACTGAACATATAAAAATGTACGAAAACATTTTTTCAGGATTCTTTGAAGATTACTAGTTCGTGATCTATATTTAGATCAAGACGGCAGTCTTTGTTTCGTAGACGCACACGCGACTAAAACTGTTTTTTGACGGCGCAAAATTCATCGATTGATGGCAGGTCTCGAACGACGCCGTACCGGCATCTCGAAAACCGACCGAATCGGATCACCGGAGCCACCGAACACTGGTCCCGATCCGGCACTGTTTAGGCAGCTATCCAGTAAATTCCAAATTTAAGACAAGTTCCGGCGAAATCACAACGTAAATTAAATGCTTTTGCGCTGGGGGCGAAGTACGATTCCGACAAACCCAAACATGAAATAATGGCACGTTCGCACATGACGTGACTAACAAGCGTAAAACGGAGGAGAGTTGCGGCTACTTATTGGTTAGGTCGAATCGCCCACATATTGGCTACTTTATTTACATTTTATAGACGCGCCCAGCGCTCTTTCGGATAAATGTGTACTGTGTGAACCTCTGAACTGTGTGTCTGTCGGCCTTCATGGGTCTTTCTGTATATACGATTTCATTTTCCGGTAACAACCTTTTTAAAAAAAGCCAAATCTGTGACGTCCTAATAGTATCACGACAGTCTAGCTGTACATGTATGTACGCCGCTATTTCTCGGCAGTTGCATGACGTCATAGTGTGGCCTTACCGTTTCACTGTGCAAAGAAATCGTACATACAGCAAGGCCCGCCCTTTATAGACAATTTGACCAGATTTTTAGTTCATTCATTCGTAGTTTTGAAATAAAATTAGTTATTGACATTTTATAATTATAAAATCAATATTTATAAAATGATTGCTCAGGCTATTCATTTTCTTAATTGTGTTGTATATTAAAATAAATATTTTGACAAGGTTAATATAGATTTGAAAGGGATTTTATCAATTTTGATGCAATTACCATTGAGATAACGTTATGATATACACGCAGCTTTACACCATTGAAATGGAATTTGGTGGTTCTCAAACTCTGGCCAGTGCACATGCGTGGGTGGATCGACACTTCGAAGAGGGGCAGTTCCCGGGGCATCAGATAAAAAGGGAATGAAATTAATTTAAGTTGAATTTCTAAACAGTTTTTTTTACTCCAGATTTTTTTTTTTGCAAAACTCATAAAAAATAGAACATATCTTCGCGCGCTTTCACTTTGCTTTCAAATTTCCAAAATTAATAAATAAATAACTTATTATTTCCTTTCGAAAAGGCTGTCGGGTGCAGCAGCATATATTTAACCCTCCCCCCACCCTTACCGCAAACTAAATTTGAACTACATTCAAATCGTTCCCAGGATGCAGAAACCTACAGAATATGTCAGTAGCATTCATTAGTACATTCATCCGGGATATCTGGGAATGTAACAGATCGATGTCATCAAAACGGATATCCTCTAAATAGATTTGTCTGACGAGAAACGAATATCAAGTTTTGCAACACGAAAAAACTTTATATATATATATTTATATTTTTTTCTACAACGCCAATTAGCGAGAAGTAGACAATGAATATTGTAAAAATCAAATGCTTAACCGTATCGACTATTTTGCGTAAACATTTTCTAAACATTGAATAACAATCGTGCTATTGACATATTAAGGGCGTACCACTAATGGCATCTCTTTTGTTGCCAATCTTTAGTTGATAAGTGATGGTATATAAAAAGCTGATAATTTTTAATGCATTTTTTTCTTCTTTTTGTGGAAGTAAGGCGATTTTGTTTTTTCATAGTATGCAAACAATTAACAAAATAAATATTTGTGCGGCCTCCGTGGTTCAGTGGCTATGGGGGTGGTCCCGGGTTCGATTCCCGGCGCAGGCTTTCGTTTGTTCGATTCTGTGGTACTGGAATGTGCCCCTTATATATCGCCGCAGCGACGCGAGGGGTACAATAACCTCC
>JAUJYS010003824.1:0-12635 GCA_033995665.1 Melogona broelemanni | reverse complement strand
TTCCCTTCCCTTCCCTGCCCCTCACATATCTCCATAGAGACACGAGGGTGCAGTATTCCTGTAGTGCACTAGACGCTACGGTGAATTAAAAAAAAAAATTCCAGGAATGGAAAAACCTCTATTTGTTACGGTGAGCAAATAGCTCCAATGATCGTTGTTGATATGACGATATATATTTCAACAGCGAGCAGGATCCGCCCCTAGACGGCGCCAGCGAGCGCAACTTGTCTTCGCTTTGTAAACATGTACCGCGCCGTAATTTAATGGCCGACTATGTCGTTTATGGGCCACCAACATTGCTGAACCAATTTTCACCATTTGCCTTAAATTGTGCTCTAGTTACATGTTTGCTCTCCAAATCCATTCGATGGCGCCGCGTCTTAAAGTGTTTTGCCTCGCGAGTGTCACGTGCCGCGGGCAAGCGCGGTGATCCTCCTCAGACTGCGGTTTACACGTTCGTGCACTTTGGGCATCATCGAGCTTTACGCGCGTGCCTATGGTAGAAGCTCCGTCTGCGTATGCCGCACGGCGGTACTGTTTAGGCGGCGTAGGCGTCTAGTGATTGCCGGACTTTTACGAAAATCCAACTTGGGGCTGATGTAAGAAGAAAATATAACGTGGTTTGACAGCACGTTTTTTTTTTCCTTTCTGTTTTAGTAACATGTTTACTTGAAGGGTTTCATCAAAATTCAGGAAAAAGGTTTGGTGGTGGTGTCAGGAGCATTTAGACGGCATTCGACGTGGCAACATAGTTGACCCCGACAGAACGATTACGTATTCCGGTCGTGTGGTGACGCAAGCTCTTAGACTCCAGGTGTGCTGGCGCCGCCGGAAAATGGATTCTGACCTTGCCAGATGTGAATCTGAGAAAGGCAGTCCGTTGCGACCATCACGTCGGCTAGACAACTTTTTCGGATTTTTTTTTTCTTTTGGTAAAAAAATGAGAAAAATAAAATTTCTTTTAATGGATTTTGGAATTTTGGTTTCCAATGACTAGTTTTGTTTTCGTGAAGATTTTGTCCAGCTTTTTGTCAGTTGCGTATTTTGTTTCGTATTCGGTAAACTGATTTTTCGGTTGGTAAATTTGATGCGACTGCTTCGAACGTGCGTTTCAGGTTGCCGCAGTGTAGTAAAACTCACAAAATATTTTTTTGTGTGTGTGTGTGTATTAGGCGTGGAATCCATAAGATGCATATTCCAAATCAAGTTCAACTTATGTTTAGCGGTTTTGTAGCAAAAAAAATATGGTCAGATGTTTATTGTAGTTAGCACTACTTAATGGCAAAACTACAGTATAACACAATTTATGTGCACTTAGATTTTGGCATAGGTGGTTAAATGATATAACTTTTTCGTAAATGAATCGTACGTGAAGGAATCGTTCGTGAAGAAAGCATCTTACTTGATACTTTCTTAAATATATGAATTGTCAAAGAAGTAATTGAGTTTTGAGTAACTGAGTTTAGTTTTGGTTGTTCCTTTATATTATCTGTGAACTGTAAAAATATTGGGTCGTTTCAAATGGTCGGCTAAAGTTTCCTGAATTTTAAAAGATAAGGGAAATTGGATTTTCTTGAGCATCTTAAATTTTTTTATCGAAATATGAATCACTTTACTCTACTTTGGAGTTATAGTTTAAGTTGTTTCTTTATATTATCTGTGAACTGTAAAATTTTTGGGTTGTTTCAAAGGGTCGACTAGGATTTCCTGAATTTAAAAAAATGGGGGAGAATTGGATTTTCTTGAGCATCTTAAAAACAATTTTATTAAAATTATACTGTGTATTTATGCATTTTGCGTGCAAATATTGAGTCCTGTTTTTAAATACTGTGTCTGCTGGCTGAATGATACTTCGATTCAAATGAACTGAATGAAACGTTAGGTTAGCAAACATTGGTCTGGAAAATCCATTGACTGACTTTTATGGTTTCTAGAAACTTGCGGTCGACATTAGCTACGACAGTTACGTTTTTTCATTATCCTTTATTAAATTCACTATAAATCTTATTCTGAGAACGCAGTGCGAAGCTGACTGGGTGACCAGACACATTTTTGTTGTTTTTGTTCTCTGAATAAAAATTTAAGTTGAGCTCTTCTTAGTATGTAATTCTTGAATAATCTGGTAACTGATTTATTAGATTATTATCAACCAAAGCTGTCATGTTCAACGAAAATGCGTCTACGTCCTAATAATACCTTCGCGCAATCAAAATGTTCTACATGTTTTTTAAAGGATGACCCCATCTTTGTCCTTAGCTGGTCTTTGACCCCCGCCATTTGCCCCCCTAAAAGGGGCTGCTTGCGGTTATATATCGTAATTGTAATTGTAATTAAAACTATTTAAATGCTATTACACGCAAATTGGACGTCATTTTGTTCTGTCTTAAAAATTAAAATATCGGGAAGCAATTATTCGTTTTCATCACTTTTCATAGGTTGACATATGTCCTCCTACAGTAGGTACAGAGTTGGAACTCACTGGACATCTATTTTTTTCTCTTCCGTTTTTCACAATCCCAAATTCAGTCACGAGAAGTCCCTTGCACAGTTCCACAAATCGCTAGCGTCCAAGTTATTCTCTGAATCGTTTGGCCGATAATGCAGTGCCGGACCATATAGCGCCACTTATTTTATCCGCAGCGCCTCATATTTTATCAAAGGACTGACTGTAGACTTTTCTTGGAAGGATAAAGGGTCTGCTTTTGCCGCGAAACGAGCAATAGGATATTGCTCTTGACTTCCAGCGGCCTGCAGCTGACTGTTACTTTTTTATTTGAATTAAATGTAAGCAATGACTTACTGAAATTTATGGCAAACTGCGTGCAGCTTACTTCTTCTTTTTTATTTTGGTCTCTTTGCTTATTTGGGCGCTCTCCCAAACGGTTTTAGTGTTAAGCCAGACTTTTTTTTTGGGTGTATCGTTGATGCTCTGCATTCTGGTAGCAGTATTTTTTTGCTGGTTAACATTTTTTTTTTCATTCGGATGGGATGGCAGATCGGATTGTACATTCAGAATTTTCCTTCTTTGTTGAGAGAACGTACAACATTTAGAATATTTCGAATACTGTACATGTTTGTACCTAAACACTTGCTCATTAAAACTACCTTTTGCATGATGACCTGATTTTTTTTTTTTTTTTAATTGCAATTTTTTTTTTTTGGATTCAATTTTATAGCAAATCGTTGCAGTTCATGTTCAGTGGAATTTTACTTGTACGTATATTTTTCTTGGTTTGTTTTTTACTAGCTATTTTTTATCACAATAACATGTTGAAGAAAACAGTTTTTTTGTGTGGCAGCGTAGGTTTTCTCTTGCATGACAATTTATGAGTTCCATTTTAGAATTTCAAAATACTTCTAAACAAATGCAGCCACTCACTAACACCAAGTCATAAAGCACGCCTGACTTTAATATTGCCTAGCTAAGCGAACTGTTTGCACGAATACCGTTGCACACTGCTTTACATGTACATCAATAAGTAGCAAAGTCCTACGCAACTTGGTTTTATCCCCCTCGAATTGGGTGGCGCAGGCTCACCATCGCTTTGCATAAATTCTGCGTAGCGAACGCATTTATTTTTATTATGACCACACTCGCTTTTCTCCCTATTGAAATATATATTATTTCCCCATTACCGTTTTCTCTAGTTCTATATCTGTTCCCATTTATCTTATTATTTAACAAGTGTGACGTGTTGGGTCCACTTTGCTCGCCGGGCGAGAGCGAGAGGAGAGATTTTGCACGCTCCACATCTTCCCACCCAACTGTGACCGCGGCGCTACTGATCTTCTCCCATGGCAGTCCAGCGTAATCCTTTCGTGTCTGGTCGCACCGCGCCGCTGACGCCGTACCCTTTCCGCGCGCCATCCGGGCGCTACACGTTGATGCGTTATTCATATTTCTATTTTTCTCGGGCAATATAAAATGGTTGACGTTGTTCTATCATTCCGTCGGCTAGTTTGAACGCGATTCCGTGGTTTCGACGCCAAACCATTACGACCTCGGTGCGCGCGTGAGAAAGTGTGCCATAAATTTGTATTTATGGATCGATTCCGTTTTCAAATAAAAAAGATGACGCAACGCGGGCTATTTACAAAGAACCATATTATTTCGTTTGCCGCAACCCTCCCCCCCCCACACACACACTTGCTTATTATTATTCGCTCGTTTTACGACTTTCTTGAATAATTCAAAATTGTTACGTCAAATGCTTTAGTGAATTACACATTAGTAAATGTCATCGAGCTGAATGCCAAAACTAACATTCACATGTTTAGATTCTGTATTCTGATTTTCTGACTGATCCCTAGTGTGCTTATCAAGTTTGATTGCTTCCAAAACAACATGTCATTAATTTAGATCTTATGCGTAATAGCCTGGAGAATTGATTTAGGATAACAAATTAGCGGCAAGAAGAGATAAACTAATTTCCTTCAATTCAAATTATAAATTACGTACGTGCATTACAAATATGGTTCGGCTCGAGAGACAATAAAACAGGAAATTTAGGCTTCTCATTTATTGCGGTCCCTAAGTGCACACAATTTTTTACGTCTATACATAAAAGCGCGTTATATTCAAAGCGACAACACTCCTTATATTCGTCAACCCACGTTAAAATCCATGATGCACGAACCCCTCCCTCCTTACCCTTCGTTTTAAGCAAACCCACCCCTTTCAATATTATTCTCCTCCCCCACCCTACATTTGCGCGTGCTTAATCTCGAGACAGTAATGTGTTTGACACCAACTCCTGTTTGCTACATAATCCTATTGTTCATCTTCTCCTATTTTTGATTCGTCAGCCATTAATTAAAACTGACTCGGTCGCCGCTTGGCGTGACGGGCTCCGATGATAGGCTGACGCTGCTGCCACCTATCGTTTGTCTTTGTAGTCTTTTAAAAATCGATGCTTTTTGGTCTTCCGCACGGTGCCTCTTAAGAGACTAGATATTTTTGTATTTGTCGTTTAATAACGATTCTTTAAGCTTTAAGAGTAAATTTCAGTTTAAAATATATGAGGGATTTTAAGGCTGTGGTTTCGATTTCCAAAAAAATCGTTTGACATTCATGCATTATCTACTTGTATATTTGCATTTAATGTCATATCATAGTCAAGTATTATTATATATTTTGCTATGTAATAACAATAAATAAATGCTCGTACGTCACCTCTATAAACTTCGGTTTTTAAACCTTTAATGAATTATGTAATTTACCCTTGATAGAGTCGAAAAACAAACCATTTCCTTTATTTTTTCATTTTAAAGGTTTAAAATATTAATTTTTATCTACTTATACGCTCGCATATAATATGGATAAATTAACTGCAGCTTCTTTACAATAAATTCTAATGAAGTAATTGTTCCGCAACTGAGCTTTTACGCCTGAGACAACGTTTCTTTCTATAAAGGATTTTCCAAATCAATACGAACTAGGAAAGCAAACCAGCACATTAGATACTGGTAGGGGAGGCACATAGAGCGACAGGCAGGAATGATGGAATTAACATTTGCGAAAGATTAGTTTGTCTTTGCCAGTGTTATTACAACGTGTTATTTAAGCTTTCGTCTTGTGTACGAGCTCTCGTAGATAGGCTTTTCTCTCTCTCCACCCACCTCCCAGTCGAAACACAACAACAAAACCCAAACGTTCGTGGCGCTTTGTATGGCAGTGGTTTTTCTTCCGGAGACCCGATTTTTGGAAATTTTATAAATACGTGTAGTTTTCAACTATATGCCCTCCTATCCAAAATGTCTCTCTGACATTATAAGTTTATTATTGATTAATTAATGAATGTTAATTAATTAATGGTTTCGTACATCCGTATATGGCCGAGAGGTAGCGTGCTCGCTTACTAACCAGCGGATCTGGGTTCGATTCCCAGCGCAGCCGATTGTTGGATTGGCTTGTGGTACTGAGCGGGGGAAGGCAATGGCAAGACACCTCTGTATGCTGCCAAGAACAACCGCATGTGTCGGAGGATCGAGGGTCGGGGTCCGGAGACGACACCCTGCTGTTTAAACCAGTCCAAGGACTGACTAACCAACCAACAACCAATAACCAATCAATTTTTAAAAAATCATGTACCGGGTATTCGTATTTATAATTACTATTGGTGTTCCTAAAATATTGTAGTTTTAGGAACTATTACATTTAGTTGGCGTTTTTTATTTAGGCGTTCGATATTTGTTTTGATATGTAATATTTTTTATCCTGCTTTCGAGTCCGTTTTCTTTTCAAATTTCTCTTGGCCGTACATTACCTTGATTGTTTCGTATTTATAGGGTATTGGAAAATAAATACGATCATAGGGAGTCCAGAGGTTATGGGTGGATCCTGCAGCCTGGCTAAACCAGTTACCATTTTCCTTCCCCTTCCTTCCCTGCCCCTCACATATCTCCATAGAGACACACGACGGTACAGTAATCCTGTATTGTAATCAATACAGGATTACTGTACCGTCGTGTGTCTCTATGGAGATACTACTCGCCACTACGGTGAATTAAAATAATATATTTATATATTTGCTCACCATCTTGGCATCTGAGACAAATCAAGATGGCAGGCCTCCTCAAATATGGCTGCCATTCTACTCGTATATCCGAATTGACCCTGATGTCGAATGAAAATGTCTGGTGGAGTGGTTAGTCCGACACTGAGAAATGAAGTATTAGCCATAACTTTCAAATTTAACCTAACTCTGTATACGAAATAGTGGCATTGTTTCTTTTTCCTTTCTTAATAAGATCACTTGAAAGACGATATTTTCTTGGACGAACAAAGGTTCTCACGAGCTTGGAAACGCCGGATATAAATTCTGGTCTCTGTCATTAATTAACGTAATGATTTCTCGTATATTGGCCATGTCTGTGTGTGCGCGTGCGTTTGTGCTTTTCCCCATTTCTTCTTTCCCGCCATCCATTCCCATACCCACCCCCACCCCCACCCCCAAACCACCCTCCATCTTCGCTTTCAAACGCACGTGCTGCTCGCCTGTCTCTGTCTGCGTGTCTCCAAACTTAAGCTTCGAGAATTAGCGAACGGAGCCTCTGAGACCACGTGGTAAGCTGCCTGGATGTGCTCAATAACGGGTTTCTAATTTCTCCCTTAGCACCGCCGCCACATACATACGTCTCTTCCCGTGCTCTCCTGTCTACGAGCCACCCATCCCATCCCTCCCCCTGCGTTCGTTTAATGGCTGGTAATAAATATGGCTGCCATCGGCACCAAGATTTGTCATAGGTCCATAGTTACGATGCGCTGTCAGTCAGTCATTTACGAAAATCCCTGCTTATCTGTGGGAATTGGAAATTTGAAATTTGTCTCGTTTTTAGTGCGTAACCAATGGAGTATCATAAATATTTCCAGTTGGGAACACATAGTTTGACTTTTACAGTGCAATGTTGTACGTCAAATTTTTCTTTGCAATTTATTTTATTTGTAGACTGTGTGTTGTTAAGTTTTAATGAAAAACGAGAAAAACGTTTTTCTGTTTACAATATTCGGTCGGAAAAGGCCGAATATTGCAGAATAGTCAATGACAGAGACTCAGAGATTAGGTTGATCACTTAGCAATCATAAAATATCTGATAGATGTGCGCGTGTGCACGAATTGAAGTATAACGGAAACGAGTACCGGTACAATATTGATAGATTTCCCTGATTAGAAGTTTGCATTGGTTTAAGGAGGTATACGATAATCGAATTAAAAGAGTTCGTCTTTTTCAAGAGAATTTATAAATTAGATATGTTATGTCTAGGAGATTCATTAAATGGTCGTATGTTGTAACACGTCAGATATTTCTGGCCGAGGGTATAGATTCATAATGTGTGTTCGATGATGAGCGAATATCAAAATAGATTAAATGATGTTGCAGCCGAGTAATAGTAATATGTCAAGATAAATATTTATTAGTAATAATTTATTATTTATGAATTATTTCATGATAGGTTTAGTGCGTTAAGATATGGTAAAAATAATCTGTTAATATTTTTAACAACTTCTAGTTTTCATATATTTTCATTTTCTCTTAAACTTCTTGAAGAGGGTTGAGCAGATATTTTTAAGATCACATCTGTTTGGTCGCAAAGGTTCCTGGGTGACGCTGCACTTTGCGAGTCGGTGGTCAGTTTAATTGACTGTGGCCCATCTGTGAGAAGGCGTTGCACGACCCACCAATAAAGAAGAGTCATTAACAGCATCAAAATCGGAAGTTAATTATAAGTCGGTGTCGGCTGCGTGTTCCCTGTATTAACGACTGGGCGCTAAATCATTATTCGCTCAGCCATACGTTATTATCCATTCTCCCTCATTGCTAAACCCCCCACCCCACCATCCCTACCCCCACCAGCACATACACAGCATCGCCCGCGCGGCCTCCACATCCTTCGTTGTAGCTTGTAATTGTTGAGGCGTTTTTGTTGACCTAGGGGACTTTCCGCTGTAATGAAACGCCTTACTCCATTATTTTCTTTCGTTCCCTAACGCGGAAACCCAAGGGAAATCGGTTTCCGTTAATCTAGCGAAAATTACTCTCCATCTTAAGCAAATTAAGAGAAAATTAGGTCGGGCCTAGTGACTGTTTGGCAAATATTTATTTCGGTTCTTTTTTTTTTTTAATCAATTTTACCAGACCACACTACCGAAATATGCGGGAACCAACACGCCTCTTAACTATAAAACCAATTTAGATAAACGGTTTTTGTTAGACATTTTTGTTTCTTTAATATCTTTTCGGCATATTAAACAACTTGAGAAGAAAATTGGGCTAAACCTTTTAGCAATATGTAATAATTTATTGTCGGAGTTTATTAAAAAAAATCAATACAGACAAATTAACTTAATTATCTTACTTTATTAAAAATTAACAAAACCTTGAATAACAATTTTATTTAAACCATTTTATTAATTTGATTTATCTATATTCATTAGATATTTATTTAATAGGAATCTTGAAGCAATGCACAAAGGAAAAAGTATGCTCAAAATCAATTTAAATACTCAATTTAAATTTAAACAACATGTTTGTCGAGTAGGTCACGACGTTGTTATTTAAAACAATGCACCGCGTTACCCGGTTCAGATGGGAATCTCGTATTCGCTCGTACTTGCTTGCATAAGAACTCGTATAGTGCAAATGTTTTTCGAGGAGCGAAGCGACAATTGAATTTCCCATTCGATTTGCATGTGCAGAATCGATGCATTAGCGATATTAAATATACATGCACAACGATTTTCTATTGTAATGAAAACTTCTCAACATTATTTTCACATTAGTCACTGAAGCATAGCGCAGTATGGTTTCGAGTTCATCGCCTTTTTGTATTGGACTGTTTATGTCGAACCAATGGTGCCAGTATGGGTAGTGTCAAAGGATCCGTAGTCCGTAATTTAAATTAAAATATCGATTTATTTTTACCGAAAATGATTAAGGAGTGTTTATGATGTTTTTAATTTGCAATGGACCATTTAAATTCATAATCATTGACTGTTTTATTGTTGTCGTATTTAATCCAAATTTAGAAAACGTATTCTGATGCGCAGATGAAACTCTTAATAAATAACACATAAAATTATTATAATCTAACACATCTACAATTTTTTTCTTAAATTATCGTAGTGCCTAGGGCACTACAGGATTACTGCACCCTCGTGAAGCAGAAGCCTGCGCCGGAAATCGAACCAGGGACCACCCGCTCAGTAGAATGTGACGTAGCTACTGGGGGCCGACGGGGCTGAATTTCATTACGATATTTTTCAATTATGTTTTATTGATATTTTAATTTATGACATGTTACTTTACAGTGCGCATTTGTGTACTAGCCTTTCTGATTAATTGAGATAAATTAACAGACGTTTCCGTGATACACTCTGCATGAGTAAGCAGTGAGCAAAAGCCAGAAAATGCTTAGCGAATAATAAATTAGTTGGAAATTTAATGCGCCTAATTAGTCTTCACTCATTGCAGATGTTACGTTTGCTTGTCGAATACCACGTTGCTGTAAGTGCGCCATTCCCTTGGCGTTTTCGTCTGCTGGGACAAAGATCGATTCGGAACTTCGATAGACGACACGGAGAGTCACTTTGAACGAAAATTCGCCTGTATGGATACTCCATTAATTAAACAAACCACGCGTTCGGGTCAACTAATTACTGGCCCCCGCCTTACACACAAAATTGGAACAAATTATTTCCAGAAGTTTCGCCGAGTTATTCCTGGCGCGACTGTTCGAACAGAGTCCGCGCAATTTTTCATAACAACGATTGAGGTGAAATATCTTGGGCCAGCAGCTCCGTGTTATAGAAAATGAGGGTCATCTTCAGCTGCGACCTCATTCAGTCTGGTGATTAATTATACCGATTTGCTTTGGTTTATGCTCTTTCGATAGCGCCGCCACTCTTATACTGAGCTCGTCTATCTTCGCTCTAGTAATTGAGGAGGGGACGGTCAGTAACTCTTCGATTCCCTCGGCACGCGATCTCTCCCAACGACGGCCGTACGCAGAATCGAAGCCATCTCTGGATAGCCCACCGCCACCAGATGGAGCTAGCGTCTACGTGCTGTAGCCAGTATCGGCGGCCATCTTGGTTACGATCGTAATTTTTCCGTTCATGGGAGAGAGTATCACCTTCTGGAGATGCTCCTATTCGTTGGTGGGAGGCCTGGTTTGGCTTTTCTTTGTTGGCTTGCAGCAGTATAGAGGCTGACGTGAAATCGATGGTCCAATAAAACCATCGGCGCATTCCTAACCGGAAATTAGGAATGTCGGTTATAATTTCAAAGAGAGAGCTAGTGGGAGATTTGTTATTCTTTTAAGACAAAGGCATCCCCATCTTATTGTCCTTTTTGTTGACTTTGACTGTTCTTGTTCCTGAAGGATATTAATTTTAATTCTAAGCGGATATTTTCTTACAGGCGAACGTTCATTGAAGTTTTCGATCGCGGTGCATCTCGCACAGATGCCATTAGCCCCACATTAAAAGAAAACACAAGTTATTTGATTGAAAGTCGGAAAGCAATTATGAAAAAGATGTTTATCTAATTACGAAATTAATTTAATTTACATGAAATATTTTTCTACTTTAACATTTGCTCAATTTGTATCAAAAACAATATAAGGTACCCTTTTTTGTGGCCATCCTGTATTTTGTCCGCAGACAATGAGAATCATGCGACACGAAAACGAAAACAGTTCTTAATTCCATACAACCAGCGTTAGTACGGGCACTTGTACAAGACGTGTGAACAGCGTAGGACGTATTGTGCAAATGAACAGTATAGGCCCTCGTGTCCAACAAGAATGACAGTCACATTTTAAAGACAGGGTATTTTTTCATGATTTGCTGTTTTTGTACACAGTATGCATCTCCCAAGGAAGATCGTTTCGTAATAGGCTCCCTTCACTATTCGCCAACCTACCAAAGTAGTTTATGGGAAAAAAACGACAATTTTTTACTTGGTAGAAAAAAATTGGCTTTTTTCCATTTTCAACGTCTAAACTGCTTTTGCCTAAACTGCTTTTGTCAAAATTGCTCGTGTGAGAGGCATTCGGTAAGTTTCAATATATCTGAAAGAAAGGCATTTCTGGTGTGAATGAATAATTACGAGTACCAATACAGCTGTAGTAACATAAAATTATTAAAATAATAAATACTTTTCTATGAATGTCTCACATTTATTAATTTTTAATTATATAATTTTATTTTAAAAATTGTTTATGTACTGAACATTTTTTTATGAGCATCAACAGATTTTCTTTTATCAATACGAAGAAAAAACATATCAAGAACGAATTGGTTCGACTGAAATTGTGATTATCCTGTTCTATTTTCACAATATCCTACATGTCTCTGGATGAAATGGAAATAAGAAGTTTAAAAAACATTAATATATTCCCTTTTCAGTAACCCAGATACAGTTCATTTTATACTTTCGGAGCAACCCCTGCCTAGTCAGTTGCAATCGCTGACAGGCGCTCGCGTTTGCCAATTTGCCGCTCTGTCAGGTTGTTCATTTTCGCGTCTCCATCTTTGAAAGCCCCGATGGGCCCACCTGGAAAAATAGGGTGGATCGGCGAGGCCTAATTGAGGTGCGCGCATGCAGGTAGACGCGCAGGTTACAAGAAACAGCCTATGGAAAAAATAACAACCAATAGCGTCTCACCAGCTGCGTTGCTCAGGGCGCCATCTACTGTCCGGTCATGACAACCAGGGTTGGTAACACGAATCTCAGCGAATTTTCTGAGCGCCTGTACAATAAAATAGGTCTTATAATAATACTTATGAGCATTCATTTCGCGGGTAACAAGGAAATAAGGCATGTCTATTTAAAAAAAAAAGTAACAATCAATGGCGTCTCACCTGCTGCGCTGCTCTGAGCTCCATCTATCGTTCGGTCGTGACAACCAGCATTAACAACACGAATGCATCTGTTGCATAAAATTGGTCATTGGCATTCATTTTAACTAAATCACATTCACTGTAAAGTAATCACTGTTAAACCTATGGATTCTGGTAGGTAATGTTATCTTTTTAAATAAAAAATACGGGTTTCGGGCTAAGTTACACGTTCAAGACATGAGCGACCTGAAAATACGGTGTCGAATGGGGTGCGTAGTGAAACTGACTTAC
>JAUJYS010003823.1:0-12637 GCA_033995665.1 Melogona broelemanni | reverse complement strand
GCGCCGGGAATCGAACCCGGGACCGTTGGTTTCGTAGCATGTCCCCATACCCACTGAGCCATCGGTTCGTACTTTTAGACTTATGACATAACGTAAGCCCGAGCCGGGAATCGAACCAGGGAGCGCCGCACACACGGTGGATGATCTACCACTGCGCTACGGCGACCGGACAGTACACAACATAATGTGATGCTAAAAACCGTCAGCTACAGTAGTTCCCCTTGTTTGACGACTCTTCAAATTTGGAACTTTGATTATTACTTCGGTTAAGATTTCTTGACTAGATAGTTAAAATTTGCCGACACTAGGGAAAATTGTAATTTGAGAAAGCTCAATTTCTTGTTTCACAGATGGGCGAAGTTTGCAAAATTTTGCAGTAGTATTTTCAATTTCGCTCCGGTTGAGTTAGCCTATCTTGAGTCATTTTCCAGCGCACGCGCTTCGATGCTAATGAGCGAAATATGCGTGTGTAACTTGCGCGATAATTTCACGAGACGCTTGGCACAGTACATCGGCGCCGCATCTGTTCACTATTCACGATATTTTTGCGGTTCACTGTAAATAGGTACGCCTTGAATTGTGGCTTGATTTACCTTTACTAGCCTTCAAGCGGATAGCCTGTTAGATCAATTATGTCGCATGACCACGACCTGAATTTGCAAAGGGGATTTTTTTTTTCTCTGCGCGGTGCGATTAGCGTGAACGGGATATATTCTCGTGCACTTCATTCGAAAAGTCGGCACACAGACAGTAGCGACGTCGTTACCGCGACCAACCGAAATTGCGCTGTACAGATATCGCCTTCCTATCCTCCTAAGACCCCCGTTAACAATATATTGTACGTGTCAAAAAATGTATACAGAAATTTATTCGTTCCTCTTACGTATCTTCCATTTTCATTCGGGGTTACAGAAGTTGTTGTAAGCCAACATCTGGTAGTAAGTGTAGTTCGCATACTCCTCTCAATGCCAGTGGCGCTGCGAATCGCATTTTATTTGTATTACGCGTGGCAGCACCACTATCCCTGTGTAGAGTATATGAACTACACTTACACGATTTTGAATTACTACAAACTTTGA
This sequence comes from Melogona broelemanni, assembly GCA_033995665.1. Taxonomy (NCBI): domain Eukaryota; kingdom Metazoa; phylum Arthropoda; class Diplopoda; order Chordeumatida; family Chordeumatidae; genus Melogona; species Melogona broelemanni. The sequence continues at coordinate 11,558 of JAUJYS010003823.1, read as the reverse complement.
ATGCTGGAACTGGACTTATGACTTATAACCCAGGCGGGTCTTACATTTTTCGTTGAAATTTCCCCGGTCTCAGGAGAGGACCCTCTGCGCCAGTCAGCCCAATGTATTTGCATCATTTAAGAAAACGGTACAATTTGGAACTGTTCCTAAAGGCGTCGTAAAAACGAAGACAGACTTTATGCGCATACTGCGTTTCGTGCGGTAATGTGAAGCGAAATGGGAGGGGTGACGGTAAAGATTGGTGGCGGACGGGAGGGGAAAGAGTCGAGGTACAAACCAGAGTCATGTCTCCATTACGGAGACGCGCGACCACGATATGGTTGTGTTTATTTCTGGCATTGAGATTGCATTGTAACGAGGAGAGGTTTACCGACAAGCTTAAGTTGGGATCAACAATGGAAGGAGTTGGTGGAATCGGTTGGGCTACCGGTAGGTTTATTCGACTTCCTCAACCCTAGCCTCCCTAACAGAAGAGTTACACAAAAAAAAAGGTTATAAAAAAATGGCGGATCTGCCTCAAAAATCTAAGGCTGTATTTCTTGTGCTGTAATTGTTTGGTTGTGGCAAAGACATTGAAAAAATTCGTGTAACCAACATTTTGGGCTTGGGATACTGTGCTTCGTTAAAAAATAAATAGCACACGCCATTTTATTTTCTAAAACCTTTCATTTATAACGAATATTACTTACTGGCTAGACGTCTTCCTTATCCTTCATTTCTTATTAATTTCCATATACTTGCATCGTTATCGTAGACGTCCAGAAAAGATGCTTTTTAACTTTGGTGAATGAAAAATTCCCAGCGTAATTGTAATTTTTGATAACTGGCACATCTAGCCTGAAATGCCGTTTTAAATGGCCTAATGCTAGTCTGGTTTTTGTATTGGCCGCATAAGCCCTTATGCTCTAGTGTCAAATGTCGCGTTACCATTGAAAACGCAGACGCCGTGCTGATCAATAATTTTGACGTATAAAAAAAAATATGAAATATATATAATTCTTGAAGCACGCGCTCCCATCGACTGTACTAAGTAATATGAAGCATGTGCTAGAGACAAGTATCTACTCTAGTATGGTTTTACTGAGCAAAATGTTTAATTTAGTTGCAGTCTGCAGCCACATTGCACACTGCATAATGTATTCATATACTCGTAGAATGCGAGGAAACATCATCTGCAATCTCGCAACAACGCCTTCGTTACGTGGATATCGTCACATTTTTATAAAAAAATATTAACACTGTATAGACACGTGATTTTTCTCTATTTTTAATTGTTGATGCGCGCGGGAACTCGTAATAGGATCCACAACTGTTGCTCTCGGTAATTGCGATTCGACGACCTCACCAACAAAAGCTAATCAAATTTTTGCCTAATTATATCGCAATTATACTGGTGGGGGGGAGGGGGGTTAGTATTTAATCATAAAAGGATATCGCCTTTCGTGCGCGTTCCTACGACGGGCATTCGAGTTTAACAACAACGAAAGTCTTGCCGAATTTCCCTCCTCGTTTACGCGTAGTTCCCAATGTATTTCACGGCCTGTTCGATTTTTTTTTCTCCCGCGTCTCATTTTCTCGAGACATCGCTTTCGATTGCATTTGCGTTAAAACGACTCCTGACATAATTATACAGGCCCCTCAGTTGGTGGTGCATGGTGCTCGCGCAAAAATCGCAGCCGTACTGGCGGTGCGCAACTCTCATTTGATTTATTATTATGCGCTGTAATTATTTCGTCATTTAATTTCTGTAAGTGACGTGTGTGGGTACGTATACTGTTCGTATAGAGGAGGAGTGGTTGGATGGGGGAGGTGGCGGGACGGCGGTGGGAGATGAGGGTGATTGGGGCTCCGAGTCAGCAGGGGTTTTGTCAATATGCTACACGTGTTACAGTTCGTAGGCTCGCCAAGGAACCTCTTGTGACCATACACCTCGAGAGGGGATCAGAATTAACGAGTAACTGCATATAATCTATTTTTTTTAATCTAAATTTCCTTTCAGTCATTAATAAATCACGATCATCTTATTAATTCAAGCAAAATAAGAATATTTTGCATATTTTGTATAGAAATATTGCAAACAGAGCACTGCGATGGTAATGTCGAAAGATTAATTGTAAATGATTTTTAAAACAGATGAGCGCGTATTGTCGATATAAAAAGTAGTTTGAAAGTAGGACCTTTCAGCCGATTTAATTAGATCAAAATTTAAAAGCCGGTCACAACCGGATGTAACGTACAGATGATGCAGGCGTTACAGCTCCAAAATATATTTAACGTTCTGCGGGTAAAGAACGGTCTTCCCAACCTGGTACGCGCGCGTTCACGCAGCGCAGCCAACTCCGGCAAGACAGCGATCACATAAAATGGAATTCTAATTTGCATGTAATGCTATTTGGATTTTCGTATCGTGATCGGGAGATGCGGCTGCCGCCACCATGCATGTATTCTCTCTCTCTCTCCAGGCCCTCCTCCCGCCGACCTCCACCCCCTACGCGTGTTAATTAAATTGTAGATGCTCGTGCTGTGTCTTAAATGCCAATTTATATATAAGTATAGAGTATGTGTGTGTGAGGGCCCCCTGCTCTTTCTCTCGATTTATACAGGCGCGTATATTGGCCGCACCAATCAGTAAAAATACATGGGCAATATACACGCACGCGTATACGCCTTCATGATTACAACGCACACGTGAACAAGATAGTGCAGTATGGCCATCGTGCATTTTGCTCTGAAGTTGCTTCCTAGTATGGGGCATGTGTGGTTGCAATTAACCTGCTATAAAAACTGCTAAGACTGGCTCTGAATGTTCGACCCAACCTTCGTCTTTTAAATGATCCAATGCTTATTCGTACCACCTGCCGAGGATAGCTAACTACCTTGTGCGATCGTCTTTTTTATTTGCATTTTAGCTCAACTGTGTGGGTTTTTTAAGCGACGTCAGTTGCTTTCGTTACAATTTTTGTTGATCGATGATCGATTTCATCTTGGATTATCGTTTATTTTTTTAGATTCTATTGACTCTAGAGGTGAATTAGAAATTACATGTACAGCGCCAACTTAGGATAATGCAAAACTCCCATATGCTGACTTGTCAAATTAAACGTATTTATTATTACTGGCGGCGTTTTTTGCGAAGCGTAATTTGGTTCGGCTGTCTTTCCTTCTTATTTTTTGCTGCTTGCGGAACTGATTGTTTTTATTTTTTATCTTCTGCGCATGATACGAAATTGTAACTTTTTTAACTCTTTCTAACTAGAATTTTTTTATATTGTTACCGCTCGGCTGTCAATTTAAAATTCAATTTGAAAAAATGGCCATGCCATCGCGCCAGTCATTGTTACTATACCGGCAATATCGTGGAGGATTTTCTAATGAAACTTTGTTCCGTCTGCTGTTTCCAGTTCTGTAGCCTTTAACGCTAAATAGAGGCGCGGGTGAGATAACGAACGAATAATAAAGTCACGTCTGCTACGAGATAGTGGAAGAGGGAAAAACAGATCTGGGTTACGTGCACATTGCATGTGTTTATACTCCTGCGACCTGCTATTCATTCCATCTAAGAATGTCAGCGTTTCTTACATTAAATTTTTTTCAATTACATTATAAAATTTTAAATTACATTGCATTACAAAAAATTGTGCAAACGCCATTTCGCTGGCGTAGTCGTAAAATGGTTGTCTGATACGTTCTCAGAATGCGAATTCAGTTAAAAAATATATTACCTATCCTATTGTTCAAGTATTCAAAAAGGTGGCCAAGTTCATTTACTATGCGTTAAATAATTGAAATTTTAAAAGATTTTAATTTTTATTTAATTGAGCATAGGTTTCTGTGCGCGCTGTTAAGGGTTTACTTGTACTAGATTGAATACCTGTTTCAGGATAACGCTGAAAGATTGTGAAACGTAATTGCCAATTTCCAAAAATCCTAATGTTATTTTGAAATTGATTATAGTACAAAAAAGTATAGTTAAATAGTTTCACGAAAATGGATTTAATATTATATCTTTAGACCACTTTACAATCAAGAATATGTCATTTATTCAAATTTTTGATAGGTTCGTTAGCAAGGATAACAGAAATTTATAGTATAAGGAGCAATATAAAATCTGATATGACGTGGCAAAAAGAAGTTTAAATCTTAAGAACTTTTTTTCTATCACATGTATCATAGCCCGGAACGCGGTAGAATTCAAATAAAAATTGCATCGATTATTGGCAACTCCAATAATAATCCAAATTTAATAGAGTAATAATCCAAATTTAATAGAGAATACGTTCGAATTATACAGAATTGTTGCAGAGAGGGATTTCGGTATTGAGTTCGGGTATCAGGAGGATATGCGCTCAATACCCGTGGCAGCGCGTTTTATCACTCTGTAGGGCACGGATCCACGTACAACCACTTCCTGGATAGGAGGGGGGGGGGGAAGAGTAGCAGCAGATGAGGAAAGCCGAATTCGATTTTGCGTTCGTGAATTTGTTGTTTGCTGTTAGCCCCTTTACATTTCGCCGGTTCTGTTAGCTCCCTCACCACTCCCCTCGCGTTTCTCGTTCTCTCGCTCACGCCTGAGAACTCGATTAGTCAGTGGGCGCCATCTGCATGACATCTTCTCAATTAAATCCGAATTTACGTTTAGTAGTTTTGTAGGCAGTGGCGGCGGCGGATGGTGGTGGTGGTGGTGGTAACAACGCCGGAATGGTTTGTTCCTCTGTTTATAGTCCCACGTGCAAAATGCATGCGGGCCAGCAGTAGAGAATTTGCCCAATCTACTCTTTCTCTCGCTCTTTCTCCGAGGCGTTGACCTGAGCGGATTGAAGCGACACCGCGCGGGTAAATGACGGGCTCTCCGAAAAGTACTCGTGACACACGTATTTGTACACGCGGACAGAAAGGTATTGAAATTATCGCGAAAAGCAGATTGATGGATAGATTTGTCTAATTACAACATATACCCACAAGCAGCCCCAGAGGAGTATGGAGGGCGTCTAATACAGCTCCGAATATAATTTCAGAAATTAAATTTTAATGTTAAAAAGGTGGTTTTTCCTAGATTCGTCAGGGTGTGTAGAAATTTGATTTAAAGATGACTTTCATCTCTGCCCCGAAAATATTCAAATCTATTTATTTTAGTACGTGTATATTCATTGACGCTGTTGTGCAAATACATGAATTAAATGGGAAGAGCAATTGTTGAATTTCAGGTGCTTCATTCGCAAAGTGCTGTCAAAATTCGCGAACTGGTTGCGCTTTCAACTTGCACGCAACAAAAATCGTTAACAGTATGGATTTGATATTGGCGCTTCGCATTATCCCTAGATGACGTCAACGTCCAAGTTCGGATTTCGCACCTATTTTTAGTCGCTGTTTGTTATTATTACCTTTTTTTCACTACATTTCAGCCAAAATGCACATAACATAATGTCTATATTGTGGCGATCTCTTAATTCCCTGATCTGTGGAATCATAATTTTTTCGCTGGACTATTTGAATTTTGTGCGGTAGGACACGCAGCGAGTTACCATGCAAAGAGTCAATATGTCCACGCTACCGCCATTCATCGACGGTAGCGCGCGCGCAGCTATCCAATCCACCCCGGCTTAATTGGCTAATCCATTAATTCCCGCTCTTAATTACAATTTATTTTATCCCAGATATAAGCACGATAGATCGCTCCAATTTAAAACCGGGAGGAGGGGGGGGAGGAGGAGACAGGAGGCGGTTTGTCGACCTCATCAGGAGGTCGTCCCGGTCAGGTTTTGTGTGTCGGCGCGCCAGACTAGATATTGGCCATAACGGATGTGTGAGAGTATGTGTATGGGCGCCTGGTTCACATCTACGGCCATTGACATGTGTGGAATTGCCGAACGTGATCAACTAAAATCTCGCTGCAAAACAGTTAGGCGCTCGCGCACGTTCACCGGGCTGGCAATTTGTCGCATTAAAGACGATGATGCAGTCAAATTTTGTGCACCCGAACAGCTAAAGGCGAAGCCAGTGCGTCAAAAAAAAAAATGAACGAACGTTGCCATTCGTTCTAAAATTTTTCTATCCTACGAAACGACTATACAGGCAGGTTGAGATCATCGGAAAATGAGCCATTTAGTTTTAAGTTCTCCTTAAGTAAATGGTAACGTTTTTATTTTAAATTTGTTTTTCACACCACTTGTCAGACAAAAGCCGAAGATTATAGGATAATCATAAAGTCTAATTTTCCCAGAATTTCTGAGAAAATGTGATCCAATAAAATTAAAATAATCATGCCCGTATACAACGACAAAATTTAGCATACTCGGTAACGGTGGTGCTATGAAGCGTGCACTTGATAACAATTATTCTTTGGCAACGCTACATTTCACAACGTTGGGAACTACTAAAAAAAATTGCGGCCACGATGACGCTCCATAACGCCACCATTATCATCTGATCAAGTTATCTTTTATCTGTGTATCAGTACAGTATACACAGTACCGGTACATCATATCAGTACGGTTTTAGAAGTATAATATATTGTACTCCGTATTTGTATTGTACCTTGTACATCCTATATTCGTCTACTTGTATGTTGGGATGTGACCTGTTCATGTCGTAACACTTCCGCTATAACCAATCGCAAACGCGAAGAGAAAGTCCTACGTGTATTCGAGGAAACAATAAAAAAAAATCTGCAGTGCGGCGTGTTTACGTTGAAAGCCAGTTACGAGTCGCGCATGTATGTGTCGTGTGTGTGTGTGTGTGAGGTTCGCTGATGCTCGCGCCAGATGGCACAATTTGATAACGAGCAAAATGCAAATTGAAATTCACTGGAATAAATTAAGTCTAGTTGTTTCTCTTTGGCTTTTCTTCACAGTGCAAGCCACATAGTTTTACGTGTTTGTGAATGGGTTTATCCAATGGGCCGGCTATACTCAGATTCAATTTGTACAAATCTGATCGTGTTCGAGCCGTTGCACGAAAAATCGTTGTTGTTAAACCATCCTCGACTATTATTAATCAATGTTTGTTTGTGGATAAAGCCAGGAAAATATTTTCGTTGAGATTGGTTGGTTAGTCAGTCCTGGGACTGGTTTTAACAGCAGGGTGTCGTCTCCGGACCACGACCCTCGATCCCCCGACACCTGCGATTTTCCTGCAAGAATACAGAGGTGGTTTGTTTGCCATTGCCATTGATCGTTTAGCTTTTTATGTGAGGGTGGTAAATAAGCTTTTTTTACTATTTACTTTTACACATATGGTTAATTAAAACCGATGTGCAGACTTCAGCTTCATTCTTGTAATCACTACAACTGCACGGCATTGTGTTAGTGATTGAAACACGCGTTGTTAAAGTTCATTTTTTATATTTTGTTGTAAAAAACATTTTAGTTTAAAGATTTACATACGTTTAGCGAAGTTTTCTCCACATCGTTAAATATTTAATAAAATCACTAAATATTGAATACAGTTATCTTCGACGTTCTGCGCTAGAGTTGCAAAAAGTGTGGCATCGCGAAATAATACGGCTTCAGTACAATTTACGTGAATGTATTTCAATTCCATCGCTCTTGTTGGGGGATGGTAGGATAGTTCCAAAGGTTCGATTCCCGACGCAAGCTTCCTTCTATTTTCATTATTTTTTATTGGGAAATTCCCGACACTGTAGTGAATATCACTACAGGAAATTCTGTACCCCTCGTGTTCCTTAGACAATATACGAAGGACACATTTTCACCATTACCCAAGAATCGAATTAACGAGAGCCTGTGCTGGAAATCGAACCTGTGACCGCCCGCAGCGCAGTAGGTTTATCATTAAATACTGAATTTTTTTAAATATCTAATCCCTAAATACTGATGAAATTTCTAATATTTAATCCCTAATTACTGATAAAATTACCCGAATATTTAATCTCTAAATAATGATGAAATTCCTAATATTTAATCCCTAAATACTGATAAAATTCCCCTACTATTTAATCCATAAATACTGATAAAATTCATAATACTGTGTATTTTTTCTGTATATTTCTGTAATTTATTCATTGCTAATTTTCTTTAATCCATAAATATCGATAAAAGATATTACAGTACATTTGTTGCGCTTTAAGTATTCGTACATTTTTCGTTTTCGAACCGGCGTTTTATTGAACTGGGGCCCCGCTAGAAAACCGCGTCACAGGCCGCCACTGCACCAGACTACCATTAGGAAGCTGCCCAGTTTTGAGCGACTGTATACAAAGTCATTGTCTCCGCGTCTCCTTCTCCGGTAATTGCAAAAAAGAGCGGCTGGGCGCAGTTGGCAACTTGTCAGTTACAAATATCCTTGGCCATTACGCGGTTTCTCTCTATGCGCGCGGGAGCTACTAGAAATGGTGTTGTCGATGCAAACCACGAAGTCAAATTGTGCTCAAACCATGTCCTCGTTATGATTTAACATTCTCGAATCTCTTTCGCCGAAATTAATCGCCTAATCACGCTGCCGGAGATATTTGGCGATGGTTAGCGGGCAAAGATCGCTGAGGGTAGACCCCAAGATTTAAAAAGATTGCGATGTCAATGTTGGGAAAATTGTCAGTCCGGCAGTAACAAGGGTTAGAAGAACGGGTCACACTAAAATGGTGAAAGTGCCACTATGTAAGTTTGACCCCTACAAACATTCCTATAACATAGTCTCAAATACAGAGCCTGTTGAAATAGGACAACTCCATCTTTGTCCATAACTGGTCTTTGATCCCCGCCATTGGCCCCCCTAAAAAGGGGCTGCTTGCGGGTATATATTGTAATTGTAATTGTAAAAGATCGGCCATTCTTCCAAAAGTTTTAAGCGTTAAAAAGTTCTGCATTTTTTAAAAAGTATCGTTATACTCATTTTTTATTGTAGTTCTGCGAACTAAATTAGATTTTTTGTTTGGTTTTAAAGACTGATAATTAAATAACGCAAAAACAAATATTACAATAGACGCCTTTTGAGATTGAGAGACATGACAACAAAAAGTTAAAAAAAAAGACATGGAAAAGTTCAACAAAAAGTTGGGGCTAAAGAGGTTTTTCAGCTTTTCGGTTATCTTTTTTTTTTGGGGGTGAACCCGGACCTTCTTTGGTTGAAAAAGGTTCAAACCCGGCAATTGTATACCCACGAAACTGCAATGTCTACAATTTAACTGACGGAAGATTTTCCTACTTCAATTCCTATTTCCTCAGAATGTGTTGGCTGTGAAACTATCTTGCGGAGTCTCAAATGGAAGTTAGGCCGTTCTCGCCTATTATGCACGTGATCGCGGGTTCGGATCCCGGCCGGTAGTTTCCAAAATTTTTCGGGCGACAAAAATTCCTACCTTCCTTCGGAATGGAAGTAAAGCCGTGAGAGCCGTGCCTGTACGTTATCAGATACACGTTAAATATCCCTATCTAGATCAGAAGTCTAGACTAGGCCAAATTCCAATTAACCAGGTTCCCCCTGCGGGATGAGGGGCTGGTAAGCCTCCTTAAGAAATAGTCCTATTCCAGATATTCCAAAATCTTCTTTCCTGGACTTTTGAGTTTTGACCCCCACCAAGGCTGCTAACGGGAATATAATGTAATTATAACGTCTTAAAATACATCAAACTGGAGACGTTGACGCGTTAGGATTGTAGACATCGCCGTTTCGTCGTACAACCTCTAGAGGATAATGGCTACTGCCAAATTCGAATTTCTCCATTCATGCCTCTATGGTAGAGGGGACTGGCAACTGTGGGATTTCTGGCCGCACAGATTACCACCACCACCACACACACAAAACATTCGGCAACCCAAACCCCACCAACTCTCCTATACATGTATATGTATTCCGTGACCATTTCCGGAGATAGCGACAGACATCGTTTGCTTTTTCGTGGACCGAGAGGCGATTTGCATAAAAATACAATTTGCGGCGGGTACAAAAGCGAATGAAACACGCGAAAGGCTCGCGCGAGCGTCGTTGTATGCGGTTTCTCTCCCTTTCGTCCCCCACCCATACTCGATCGTTCTCTGTATCGCTGCGCCTTTTTCTTTTGCCCGGTCGTCGCGCAAACATCATTAGCGGAGATGTAAGACGAGTGAATAATGAAAGTCTACCCTACCCCATCGGCCTCTCCCGAAACGAATTAATAACAACTCTGGGTGGGAGAAGGGGAGAGATGGACACACAATGCAGAAAATCCCGCCTGGTTTGACGCTACAGTAGAATTTTTGTCCTGGAGAGCCTGGTCCGCTGGGGTCGCAACCGGCGTGTGTGGTTTTTTTCTTGAGCGAAACCTGGCGGTAGTGGTTCGAACTATTGGTGGTCACCGGGGACCCGCTCGAACGGGTGTTGAGGGGTTATATCGCTTGTGTTTTGCGCATTTGCGCGTTTTGTTGTTTGAAATCGAATTTGCAATTTGATAAAAGAGAGTGGCGGAAAGATTTCCAAATTTGGCATATTTATTTTTTCGGCGTTGTATTTTTTAGCGTGCATTTGGAATCGCCGAGTGACTGGCGAAGATGATTTTTTTCTTGAAGTTAAAAGAAGACATTATGAGTTCATCGATATATGAGTGCATTGTTATTTCATTTAACATTCTGTTGTGAGATTCATTGAGCGGCATTAAAAAATATATTTCTTGTGTGAAAATCAGTTTTTAAACGACATGTATATTTTAGTTTTTGTTCTGAAGTTTTTTTATTTCTGACTATTTTTATTCCGCTCAGTTGTTCCATGTAATTTTTTATTATAGCAAGTTTTCAGCTCTTCTCTATTGATAGAATTTATAACATTCGCGTAATAAAAAAACCGTTTACGGCGGTTTGTAAACAATGCACGTGTCCACTTATGTCCAGCTAAATCGTATCCAACAACCTATTTATAGAGATTATGCTCCATTCAATTTGTTTTTTCTGACGGTGCAATTTCCGATATCACAGCTACATATATTTGAGTTCCTGTCAACTGAATAAAATAATGAGATTTAGACCCAAGATTCGTCATCATAAATGCCGCTGCCAATTCCTCCTCACCAGTGTTGGGTTCGTTCCTTTTGAAAAGGAACCAGCTTTTAGTTCCCGTTCCTTCCATAAACAAAAAAAAAACAGTTCCCATTGCAGTTCCTCAAAAATTAAATGGAACCTGGGCGTTCCTAAGTTCCTTTTAAAAAGTTAATCTTGGAACTTTTCGTTCCTTAGATTTAAATTATTTTTTTTCAAAAACAGGACAAATGTAGATTTGAAGACATAGACCAAAACCTTTCAACAGATCAAAATTTTTAGCAATTTCTGTTCGATGCTGCAAAATTGTTTCGCTGTTGACACACTTTGGAAAAGTTGGAAAGTTTTGGAGGTTATGGCAAAAGCTACCCATTAAATGGAACCCCCCCCCCCCCGTTCGTCAAAAATTAAAAGGAACCTAGGTGTTCCTAAGTTTCTCAAAAAAAGGATCTAGTTCCTAGAAACGGAACTTTTCCGTTCCGTTCCTATCCAACACTGTTCCATGTGGTTACAGCGATGATAACAAGATCGATGGCAGAAGAGAGCAGGAACAAGCGTGCAGCGTCGAAAGTGTGCAGCCACTCGCGGGTGTTAGCT
>JAUJYS010003822.1:0-12637 GCA_033995665.1 Melogona broelemanni | reverse complement strand
AATAAACGAAAGCCTGCGCCGGGAATCGAACCCGGGACCGTCGGCTTCGTAGTATGTCGCCATACCCACTGAGCCATCGGTACGTACAAATGTTATCCCTCATTGGCTCGCGTGTTGCAACAGATTACCAGATACCGCCGGGAAATACAAACATTTTCCCGTGTACATTCACGTTTGAAGAGATTACAGGTGAAGACGAGAATCTCGAAAAATAGGTCTGAGCGAGTATAGGTAATCAAGATGTAGGTCTCTAGGTGAACAACACCTTACTGCTGGCAGATGGAGAGATGCCGCTGCCTTCAGCTTTATTCGTTTAGCTTTAGGGGCTTGCCTAAAGGCAAATTTCTATTGGGAACAAGCAGTCTAATTATTTTATCCGCATTATGTCTATACACATAAACAAAAAAAACCGGCTCTTAAATAGCGATTTTAGCTCCAAGTTGTAAGTGCAATTTAAAAGCAATTAAAAGTCATAATTGTAAGAACAAATAAGTAGAAGTAAAAATGTGGGAAATATTAAATTAATCGAGGCGACTCGTCGAAGAAGTGTCAAATTTTCCTTGACTCTGACGGGTTATGATAAATGACACTGAGGCCACCAGTAACTTTATTCCATTACCGCCGAATAGCTGATACTAACTGCTAAAAATGTACCAATGTAGCAAAATATTATGCTTTGTTGTTGCCATAATTAAACTTACGTATAATTACATAGAACGGCGTTACTCACAAACTGGAGAAAGTTTTTGCTTTCTAGTTTGACCTCAAAAAAGAAAAAAATATATATTTAAACACGCACCCAAAACATTTCAGCGTATTTTAACACTTTAAATACCTAAGAAAAAAAGAGAACGAACATTATATGTACGTTAAGTGTGACCGCTCTTATCAGCAAGCCTCCAAAAACAGAAAAGTGGTTTCGAAAGAGACTTATCAGAAACTCCATCAATTTACATGTTAATCGGATTGCTGCCTGCTTTTTTGGGTCGACGTTAAGTCTGTTACTAGTTCTGAAGTTGTGGTTTATGGTCATGTTCCGTGACACATAATCAAAGAGCAGGGAGTACCGAGAAAAAGAAAAATTTAGTACAGACTGTGGGGAAACAAAAATTGAATACATTTAAATGTGTGTGGTGTAGGTGTTTGTTTTGTATCACTTCACACGGTCTTTCCTTAAAAAAATGAGTTCACTTTTACCAAAAAAAAAGTATCCGTTTCCAAAAGACATTCTCATTATAGCAGTGTATAAAATTATTTTACTGCATTAATCAAATGCATTAAAATAATTTTAACAATCACAATGTACAACTAAATTTTTAATTTTTAAATTTAAGCATATGAAGCATAAGCATATAAAGTTAACCTTAAATCTGACTTGGCGTGCTTATTCACGTTTTTTCTTTCAATTTTAAAATCCTCATTTAAAAAATATATAAAAAAATATATATGAAAAAAACTAATTGATAAAATAACGGACTTCTTTCCAGCAAACTCAAAAAAATCATGTTATGCGCTTTATACACCGTAACGTTCCACGAATTAATATGTAATATTTCACCATGGTCAATGAATTCGAAATGTGTTGTCTTCTCGATACAGGTTTTCCCCATCATACTGCTAGTCCTCCTGCTCAGCGGCATCGCTTCATGCGCTGACTCACACGAAGCCAGCGATGACCCGAGCCCAGTCCGCCGAGAACGCAACTACGCCATCGGTCTCGGTTCAACCCGCTCCGAAGTCATCGTCTCCCCGCAACAGAAAGCAACCAAACCAAAACCACCCAAATTCGGCGACATCATCAGAACTGACAAACGGCAGAAGGACCCCACCGTCAACCGTGCTACCGTCAAATCCACTGAGGCGGCCATCCAAAACGCGTCGACCGACAAGACTACCAGCACCACTGCCACCTCCGTGAGCACGACCACCACTCCCATGCGCATCAAATCGGTGAGTCGCACTCTGTCCCGATCTCAGGTGGTGGTGCAGGAGACCAGGTCATCATCCTCCAGCATTTCGGCCGGTCAGCCGGAGTGGACGGGCGACTCGTCCCACCACGCGTTTCACCAGTTCCTGCACCAGCAGCCACCATCACCAAGAGGCAACAAGCGGAAAAAGATGGCGGCTGCGGAGCGCCAGGTGGTGCAATCACAAGTTGCTTCCAGTGAACCAGTGAGCACAAGTACCCCAGCTAACGTTAATGCATCAAGTGCTAAACCTGCGAAGAAGGAGTCGATCACCATTCCATCAACCACAACAAGTCAACCTACCACTTTATCCGGTCACATCGCAAATGCAAGCAAAGTCACTGAATCCCTGGTCTGGCTCCCCACATCCACCACACTAGCCCCAACCACCACTGCAGACAAAGCATCGACAACCACCAAGAAATCGTCCACAGTTAATCCCATCATCGTCAGTCACGCTCCCACTACCTCAGCCACTGACACAGTCCACGTGCAGGCTCACCATCCCACAGCCAAGTCCCCCACCCGCAGTACTACATCCAAAACCAAACAGAGTGTGCAGACGGCACAACAGTTCCAATTCACGCGCCTGCCTTCCGCCACTCAAGCAGCAACAGTGGCGTCACCTACAACGAAGAAGCCAGTCATGTCAAAGGCGGAACTGACTGCGGCATTGCGGGTGTTGGTCAACGGAGCTCCACACTTACCGACCGCCACCATCACCACTCCCAGTCACACCACACCAACCGAAAGTACCACATTCAGTGGCACATCATCGGTCACCCCGCGCATCACCACCTACTCACCATTTCCAGCATTTGTATCCCCGACGACCACAGCTAGCTCAGGTCACGGTGTACCCCTGAAATCCGAATCAACACAACAGCCCGCCAAAGGATGGACGGGTGACTCATCGAAGCACGCCTTCCACCAGTTCCATTTCGAGACATCGAAGCGAAAACAGACGTCACCTCGGCCAATCGCCACCAAGGAAGCCGTCCTGTCCGAGGTCAACTTCGGCGCACGGGTGACCGCAGATGCCAAGCCGAACAAGCCTACACCAATCAAGTTGACTGCTGCAACAAGAACAACCACTACACCATCCACCACAATGACTAAGAAAGTACCACCCAAGCCCAGCAAACCGATTCCGAGCTTCACCATCCACATGGATTCACACGGACCCCAACTTCTACAAATATCACCCTCATCCTCCACCACGAAAGCACCTCTTCCGGTTCTCACCTTAGTGGCGCCATCAATACCAACTGAACACCCTACAACAACCACAGAAAAATTAGCAGAGATATTCACCTTTAGTGAACCAACCACTAGAAGGCAATCACCACCTCCATCTTTCACCCAGCCTTCCGCTCCACCAGCTCCAGTACCAACGGTGGCGCCTCCTACAGAGAAACCAAATGATCCGATTTGGCCAGGCGTTGACTCGTCCAAACACGCATTCCACCAATTCCATAACGAGAAACCAAACCGCAAACCAGTCATCAACTTGTCCGCCTTCCTGACTGTCACTGCTCCAAAAAAGATCATGGACGTCTTGTCAGCGATCAGACGACTGCCAACAACCACCACAACAGAACGACCAGATGCAGCATTTATTGCCAAGAACGTGATGTCACCTCCTCAACCTACAACACAACCAACCAACCATCAACTTGCGCAATTTAAGGTAACCACTCCAAACCCGGTCCACTTTTTCCAGTCACAGCCAACACTTGTTCAAACAGCCCCAAGCTTCCCTTCATCCACCACTTTATCCGTGCCTACTCAATCCAATGTACCAAGCACAGCCAGGACCATACCAGAAGGATGGACCGGTGATTCATCTAACCACGCCTTCCACCAATTCCACAATGATCAACCATCCCGACCACGCGACCAGATCAAGACTACTTCAGCCGTCCTATCCGAGCACCAGGAGCCATCCACCACACCTCAATCCGCTCCACTGGTGATCACCGGTCGACCAACATTGGCCGCGTTTCCACCTTCAGCTCCACTCAGACCTCTGTACGCTTTCACCACCAGCACCGCATTCCCCGCTGCTCACATGGCCACCACACCAGCCACCACTCTCCGGCAACCAATTCCACCTCCCCAGCACTCGTTCTCCATGCCCCGGCCGAGCGAAATCGCCGCACCGCCCATTCCGATGCCCTTCTTCGTTTTAAGCACAGCGCGTCCGCATCTCACCTCCCCGACCACCTCGCAGAACGTCCCCGTCACCGAGCCGACCACTGAAACCGAACAAGCAAATGGTCAGTGGTCAGGCGATTCCACCAATCACGCGTTCCATCAGTTCCACTTCCAGCAGCTCAATCGGTTCCCACAGGCGAGTAGCACGGCCGCCACCACCAACACGGCCACTACACCCACTTCAATCCAGCAAGCTTCATCGATGGCTAGCTCTCAGGCACTGCAGTCAACTGTACGTCCCCAACAGCATCCGTCACCGACACCACTTCAAATCGTGGCCGCCTTCCGACCGGTGCAGCATAATCACGAGAATCCAGTGTTTGTCACGATTCCAGTGTTCCGTGGTGCTGGACAGATGAGCGCTGTCAACTTGCAGGCGCAACGCTTGCCTCAACCACCGACCATGGCACAGATGCCGCCACCATTTTTTCCGTTTCGGCAACCACAAATGGATCAACGACCACCGCCACCTTCCTTCTTCCAACCGTCTCCACCAATCAGAGAGCAGCACCAAACATTGAGCGAGAGTCAATGGCGAGGACAGGACGCTGCCTCTCACGCCTTCCACCAGTTCCATTTCCAGCCGGTGCAGCGATGGCCACTAGGACCAGGCCCCGCCCCACACACGATGTCAGACAACCAACCTCCAGTGACGTCAGAGCCGGTGACGGCCGGTAGCACCGAAGCGAATGCTCTCGCACAGTTTGACACCAACGGAGACGAGGGATCCAGTCAGGAGGGACCGAACACGTTCCAGAAGAGGCCAAATTTTAACGATAAGCCGCGGGAAAACCAACAGAACTTCCGGGATGAATTCCCAATCAACTTCCGTCCGATGCCCTTGATGAATCCTCACCATCTTTACTCGCTGATGGGACCGTTTCGGCCGCCGAATGACGGAAACCGTGGTCCACATTTCGGAGGAAACAGGCCGGAACGGTTGAACAAGGAGACGGGTGACGCTCAACGTGAAGCGGATTTCGCACAGCCAATTCGAATTTCGAATGATTTGTCTGGCGAATTTTCGGAAGACAATAGAGATCCTCCATCGGAATGGCAGGGTGGCTCCTCGTTTCATGCCTTCCATCAATTCCACCGTCAGATGGACAAACAATTTGACAAAGCTGATGCCAAAGTGGATTCCACAAATTCGCAGAGTGAACGGCCATTACCAAATCAAAATTAGTACAGCTAAGCAATAAATCTTTTAAAGTGGTTTTTATAGGGGGAGGGGAACTGACTGAAATTTGTCAGAAATTTGTCATTCCGCAAGATTTGTACAAAATCATGGACAAACAAAAAGCAAAACAATCATCAAAGTGCTAAGTTGGTCTTCACGAACCTATTGACATAAATAATAGATTCATGAAATAATTTAGTTGCTGTGTGATAATACTCATTTTATACGATGATCTTGTATATGTAAAGATGGCTCAAGTAAAAGAAATGACATAAATATTGCTATAGACTAAAAACAAAGTTGTGCAAAGGAATTAAACGTTTGACAACAGTTTATTTCACATTTTTAACGACAATAATTGTAGCCAATTACAAACCGTAGCACAATTACATAAAAAATATTAATTAAAAATTGACAGACCTTAGCTCAGCGGAAGTCTCAGTCAATCCACGATGATTGTGATGGCGAGTTTCGATTTCTCTTTTTTTTTTTCACGAAAATTGACTTTGTTTTCTTGTCTAAAGCCATACAAAACCTGCCAATTGAAAAGTAATTTCAAATAATGCCTCAAAGTGAGCGAAACCAATGAGTTATACATGTACATATATGAACGGAAAATTGAGAACGCTCGCTTTAAGTATTGTAAAACAAAAGCAAATATCATGGGATATAGGAGTTGGTCACTAGTTGAACAGAGCATGCGAGTATATTTTTATATATCAAATTTTTCTTGTCCGCAATTCTCTAAGACGTAAGTGTGTAAATATTTATAAACCGTATACAATTTGTAACCGCTATGCTGGCTCGAAAATGTATTATTTAATGTGTGCTTACCCTGATGTAACAATGAATATCCTTTGCCAAATTAAAATCTTGATTTTAGCATATAATTATCGTACACTTGTCTCTTATCTATGGGCAGAAAATTTCTGAAACCTACAAAAAGAAAAATACACGTTTTCATTACTTCCACCGTAAATATTCGTAGTTTTTCGAATATGCAGCGCACATGAATGCGATTAATTTTTTAATAAACAATAATATTGTAAACATAAATTCACTGATAAAATAAAATTGACTGAAAATGTTTTCTGTAACGAACGGTGTGTCTATCGGAACTCTTTATACTTAATCAGGTTTTTTTTTAAATTTAATCAGTGAATTCACATTTAATTCTACATTTGAATCTGCGTGATCTACACCATCATCGCTCAATAATTTCCAGTTGTTAAATTTTAAAAAATAATACCTACAATAGATCAGATCTAATAACTAGTTTCAAAAATTAAAAATTCAACGGATTAAAATTAACAAATATGTGCTTCATCGTGGTTGCGCTGTAATTGCATGTGGCAGCGTGTTTTTCACCTTTCAGGCATTCCAAAATTTCTTTGTTGGCACATATACCCAGGAACCCTTCCGCAAGCGCCACCAAATTTTTGTTCTGGGAAAAACACTTGACGATCTGCTTGAACTTCTCGTAGGATTCGGCGGCACAGAATTTCTTCATCTGAAATATTAAATAGTGAAATTGGTCACCGTATTTCACTACTTCGGCGAGGGCAATCAAAATCTTCACGACAAAGAAGCAAGGTGACATCAACTGCAAAGTTTAACTCACCTTGAAGATAAATTCTTTCATTGTGTTGTTTTGCTGCGCTCGGGAATCTTTTTTACACGAGGAAGCGCCAACACGATCGTTGCCCGCAGTAGACGATGATGTGCTTGGAACGCACATCACATCGGATTTTGGTTTCAGGCCTTCGAGCCGACTCACGCAAGAGTCGAAACACGGTTCCGATTGTTTTCCAGGTCCTATAACGTTCATTTTCCTTTTCTTCGGAGCCACATGATTTAGACTCTCAAAGGAATTTAAAGACTGCAAAATATTGGGAAACGGAAAATTGAAATAAATGTGTAGTTATTCTATAGCTAGTTCTCTTTTTGTTGCTACTTTTAAAGGCTCCTAATATATTCATGAATAAGTTGGAAGCAACATTATTACTTACATCTAAGGAACGCTTAAGTGAAGCCTGACTGGTTGACGCCCCCATGGGTGCCTCGAAAGAATCCAGGGCGTTGACCAAATCCAATGCAGATGATTTAACGGAAGGAGTTGGCGAAAATCCTACGGGTCGAAACATTCGAAACATATTGACATTGACAAGTAAATTTGTTGTACAATTGTTGAAACTGTTGAAGATTTTAAGTATATTTTGATGGCTGTAAAGGAAGTTAATTAAATTAAATTGCATAACATTTCAGAACAAATTTTAGCCAAAAAAGTACATATTTACAATATTCTATGATTTTCATCTATATTTTTCAAAAAGTTGAATGAATGTTAGATACACTAAAATCCATGACAAAGGGTAAAATGCACATCATACCATAGAGTAATTTTCGGCTGGTCCAATCAGACGGCCCGCTAACTTTGCTGTCCTCCGTAGCGATTTTTGAGTCTTGGTGCTTGCTAGAAATTAAAAAAGGAGCACAGTAGAATTAAAAATCGCAATAAGCTTGACTACTCACCACAGAGACTGTTCACTGATTAATTTTCGTTAATCGGCACTAGACCATCGCTCTAGTGAAAAATAGTCCCTAAATTCGTAAAAATCGCTAGCGGATCCCAGGCTCGCATAAATCGTTGAATTATCCCTCGAGCGCCGATTAACAAAAAATATTCAATATTCATACCTGGATGAAGAAGATGATGCAGACGTCGTAAAAATTCGTGGTGGCAATGAAATAGCGGTTTTACTTTTGGTGTCAGCTTGGACCTTGGCCACCGTGAGATTCGCCTTTCCCTATACAAACCACACTGTCATCAATGAAGCAATGAAGCAGTATGAAAAAATGGCTAATAAAACTTGAAAATAGTCAACAAAAGAGAAATTTTAGTGTACCTGATTGGTAATGTTCTTGAAGAACTGATTGACGCTACCAATTGCCTTTCCAAAGTTTGGGTGATTCTGAATGCGTGGACGTAACCACGCCGACAGTTGAGACTGCAAATTCTTTTCGCTGAACCTGTGCAATTTAGATTCAGTAGTTTTTATTAAGCTTCCACCGACTCAGATGACATAGCCATAAGGGACCAATTTTTTTCAATATTAGGTCTTAGGAATGCAATCTTAGGAATCTAACTTGACATTTGTAAGGAGTGTGCCCAACAGTACCTATTATCACAGAGTATGATGGCACCATAGTCGTCCTTGTGACGGATAACGCGCCCGATGGCCTGGTTGACTGCCCGCGATGCCTCTAGCCGATACCAGTCGTTACCATTCAGACCCTGCTTGTTGATCCTCAGCTGGTCATTCTGGTACTCCATCTTGAGCTTCACTTTGGGGTCCAACCACGGCGGAAACGGTAGACCCGTAATGATGACGGCGCGACCGTTCTGGTCGGCAAAATCCAAACCCTCGCTCACCTGCAAAATAGGAAAGTGGGGGGAAAATGCTCAGAACTAAGTCAAATCAAGAAAAACGGCGAAAAGCTGTCCCACCATACATGCTCTTTCGAGCCGATTGGAGGAATACAGAAACTCCTGCAATGTTATTAAATTATTAAATTAAAAATAAAAAACACGTTTTAAGTCACAATTTTGCGAAATATTTAAACAGGTCCGATCAAATTTCAGCCTTCTTTCGCCGAAATGTGATTTTTAAAAAATATGTGCCGAAGGACTGTTCACCTTTCCTCTGCAGACGGCCAAAAAGACACCGCCCTTTCCATCGGCCGTATTCTCTTTGTAGAATTCCTCCATGACCTGCTGGAAGTCACGCTTGCCCCGGTTCTCGACGAAAATGGTCTTACAGCGAGCCAGCGCCTGCCAGATGTGCTGCGACTCCCACACCTTCTGGCACTCGCTCATGATGGTGTAGGACGGGAAGAACACGAGCAAGCCGTGGGGCACGGCGCGGGCAAAGTTGACAATGGTGTGGCCCAGCGATACCACATACTTAGGGTTGGACCTGACAGACCACAGAAAACAGCAACATGACATTAAACACATTGGAAAAATCTCACGAAATACAGTTTGCAATGCGCTTTTTGGTAGGCAGTACGAGAAAAAAATCGGGAGTATGTACGGAACCTGTTGTTGAAGGAAGAATTCAGATCCACGCCGTCCGGTCCTTTGGGAACGACCCCGATCCAAACTTGATTTTGGCCAACGATGTGCGGATTCTCCAATCGAACGGGCAGGGATATGCGCAACTCGGCTGCGAACGTGTCTATCGGCGCCAGAGTTCCACTTGTCAAGATGATGCACCGTGCCTTGTGCTCCAACAGACTCTGCATACTTCAAAATTAAGAAAGCCGCCTTTAATAAGTGTTGCGTTGAACAGTCCATTCAAAATTTGTTCTGGCTTCAAATGACGTTCGCAATAAAATTATACAATCCCACTCCAGAAAATCTTATTTGCCCGCTCGCTCGCAAAAAAGAAACAGGGAGATCGTGAAAGAGAAAGTGATTGCCTCAATATACTTTAAACCATTATGAAAAAAAAACTTAGTGTTGGCGATAATTAAAATAAATTCACCCACCAAACGCCCGGATTAAAACACCAATAGCTCAACGCCCTAGTTGGCTTCAATGAGGTCTTGATATTCCACAAATCATTCTTCTGTTGCCTTTTCGGATCCTCACACCCCACATGAACCTGAAATACAAATTATTTGTGAACTTAAAAATGATGGGTCATAACACTGGTCAGAAATGCTTAGCTTCAGCAATAAATGCTTAGCCATAAATCACCAATGGACAAATTATAAGCGATATTCGACAATGAAATTAAGGAGCCGACAAATCTCTCGCAATTCACTCCACTCGCCTTGTAGCATGACGAAGCCGAGTTGAGGTACGCCCGGTTGGCGTTGTCCTTGTAGAAGACCACCCTGATGGTGTCAGCGAATTTCTGCAGTCCGTTGCCGCGTCGCATGAGCAGGCTGGAGCTGCTCTCGCTCAGAAACTGGACGACCTTATCCAGCAGGTCCAGAACGACCGCCTTGCGGTCCACGCGAATCTCGACCTTGTCGAAAAAGTCGAAGATGTAGGAGCCGGGAAAGGTGGCTGTATCGTTCTTGTCCAGCGGAATCTTATCCAGCTGCTCCTCCAGCTCACACATCAGCGTCTTGAGAATGCAAAGGTCGTTCAGGGTGAAGTTGGCGCTGGTCATCTGACAAAAAGAAATAATGTGTGCAACATTTAAAAAATATATTTTATATTATTTTTCATTTAGCAAGACTGCCGTCGGTCCCGGGTTCGATTCCCGGTGCGGGCTATCGTTTACGGAGTATACTGCTGTATCTTTTTAATAATTCCGTGTCGAAGCACGAGGCGGCAGTCCTAACCGAAGGTCTCACAAACTTCTATTCTGTATTCGATCCGGGGTACTGGTGAAAATGTGCCCTTCACATATTGACTAAGTAACACGAGGGAAATAAAATATCCACTACAGTGACGGAAATTTCCCCAACAAAAAAAATTATATTAAAATAATGCAAGTACCGGTTCGTGGGGGTCGAGGCCGCCGCCGCCATTGTCACCGGCCTGCTGCATGTTGGTGATCAGCTGCATGGCCTGCGTGACGTCGCTGATACACGAGGCGATATCCTGCGAACGGATTTCCACCGAAGCGTTCTCCTCGCACATCTTCTCCACGTTGTGCGCCTCGTCAAAGATGACGATGTTGCCTTCCAGCTCGATACCGTGCGACTTCCTAGCCTTGGAGTCCAGAAGGTAATTGTAAGGCATGAACGTTATGTCGTCCTCTTGCTTGATACCTCGCGACAGATAGTACGGACAACACCTGCAAAATTATATAAAATAAGATGGATTCCTCAAGAAAAGCAATTGTTTTCAACCGCTACATTTGTCTATTAGAAACGTTGAATATATCCTAGATACCTGGTCTTGTTGCCGATCTTCATTAAATCCTCGATGTCGACTACCGGTGTCTGCCGCAGCGTGGGATTGGACAGCGACGCCTCCACGTTGTTGTAGAAGGGGCACGTCCTGGCGGTCACCTTGGCACGGCACATGTGAATCTTGGTGCTGCTGCTGGTCTCCTTCATCACATCGGGATGGAGGCACAGCTGGTCACGTGATCCGAGTACGGTGGCACGAACACTGGATGGGGCGAATCATTGCAAATTTTGGTTAACGATTAATCGAGTTAATAATCAAATTAGAATTAGTGACAAAAACACCGTCAATTACCTGACATGAACTATTGACGAGACAGTGTTATTTAACGGTGTTGTAAATCAAGAAGGTAAATGTACTTACTGCTTGTACTCAGATCGCTTCAATTCTTGTACCACTTGAGAAAGCTGCGCGTGAGTCCTGGACGAATAGATAATTTTTGGCATCACTGTAATTTAGAGCAAACAATTTTTCAGTCATTAAAATGTCAAAGGATTTTCTAAAAAAAAATGTAATCAGTATTTTTTCTCACTACAGGTATAAAACAAATTAATTACGTGAATAACATGTTTAAAAAAATATACATTTTTATCGTTGACCCTGATCCTCACAGACGACATTCGCTTTCGTATATTATTCTGTTTCTCTAATGATTTTAAGGCGCTGCTTGTAATCATTTGTAGACTGAATTATGTACAACTCCATTTTATCGCTATATTGCCAGAAGATTAAATGTGTTGAAACGACTAAATAAACTAGAAAGAATGGAGCCAGAGTCTGAATATCATTTCGATAATTTTGGTGACCCATACAAATACTTCTAGAACTTTTACCTATATTCAGCGAATTCGAGAATCCACCGCCAGCAGCGTTCGCGAGTCCACTGAGCAAACCGTTCTTGAAGATGTCATCGTTGGTTGGCAGCTGACCGTTGTTGTCGTGCATCAAGGAGGAACAGGCGCTACTGATTTGGGCGTGGGCCTTGCGAACCTCCAGCCATGCCAGGGTAGAACATAGCAGGCACAACGTCTTTCCGGTACCGGTAGGACTCTCAAGGATTCCATTGTTAGCCTTAAAATGATAAAACAATTAATGTGACAACAAATTTACAGTACGTAATGTCACGATTACAAAGACTATAAAAAAAACTGTCAAAAAGCCATTGCTAAGGGTACCGGTATAATGCCTAAGTTCACTATGCGGCTGGTACACCTCTGGTAAAGCATGACCCTATAAACCGACCGATGGCTATAAACCGACCGACCGTACGAACCGATGGCTCAGTGGGTATGGGGACATGCTACGAAACCAACGGTCCCGGGTTCGATTCCCGGCGCAGGC
>JAUJYS010003821.1:0-12637 GCA_033995665.1 Melogona broelemanni | reverse complement strand
GGGGAGTTGAACAACTTTGGAAAAAGGATATCTTCCATCGCGCTGGTCCCGGGGTTCGACGTCACTGCACCCCAGCGCCACCGTCGACGAGAATTATCTGCGATTCGAGTCCCGATTATAGGGCCCCGGCTTAATATCCTGTAATAATGTAATTCATGACGCCGATGCCAGGGATATATAGAGTGCCAAAGTACTAGTGTCAATAATTAATTCGACGGCACACAGGTTGTTGACATCATCGCCGCCCTCGCCTCGCGTCGTCCGAAATGGACGCGCAACACACGTGCTATTCGGGCTCTCTATGCGGTTTTGTGACGTGCTTTCTCGGTTGACTTGTGTTGGTGTTTGTGTGTGTGGTGGGGGGGGGGAGGTCGTAAAAAAGTAATCCCCCGACCTGCGCGAAATTGGCCAGCGCATCTACAGGGTGTGTTGCACTTTGAACGTTATCGCCGAACATTGTTTTGATTTATGTAATGTTATGGAGTGGGCGCGAAACCAATAATACAACTCGTGTCGCTATAGAGCTGCTAACGCGAATAATATGTACAATTAATTCTTAATCACAGTTTATTGCAACTGTAGAATTAGACGAAGAAACTAAAAAATTAATATTCAGGGACATAGGCAGGATTTTGTTTGCTTTTAGGAAGAAAAATTTCGATGACTTTCCAGTGATTCAAGTGGCCGATTGAACATTTTTTTCTTTTCTCTCTTTCTTTTTTACTTTTTTCTTTTCTACCCAAACAAGAAATAAATTAAAATGGTGATTGTAAAACTAAAGTTGTATTTCTCATTTTACGCGAATTTCGCGGAACAGTGCGAATTGATGAACGAGATCGTGGAAAGCTTTTTTCATGACTTCCCGCGAAATGATATATAAATGACGTT
Organism: Melogona broelemanni; assembly: GCA_033995665.1. Taxonomy (NCBI): domain Eukaryota; kingdom Metazoa; phylum Arthropoda; class Diplopoda; order Chordeumatida; family Chordeumatidae; genus Melogona; species Melogona broelemanni. Next base: position 11,749 of record JAUJYS010003821.1, on the reverse strand, counting down.
TTGCAGGTTCTTAGTTTAAAAAACGTATTTTAATTGACATATACTTGTAGTTATCCATTTGGTAAAATAGTAACTACACGGTTTGAAAATGCCGGGGGAAACAGTTTATACTTTCCATTTTACAATATCCATTTTAAACTTCGATGAAGTGGAAATTCCTTCTACAGTGACATTACCTCAATAAATTAAACCTCAGCATATATAGTTTACGAGAATTGGCACCCTTTTGACTGATTGCACCAAGGTTTGTGGTACGCATGGTGCACCTTGTCTAATCACCGTGACTGAAGAAGATGGTCATTAAGAGGGTTATCTTATTCCTTTAGGCATTGATCACCGTGAGACTGGAGAAAAAAGGCGACGCCCGTTCCACAGATCCGACCCTGCTTGACGACGTCAACGGCAAACAATACAACGGCACCGTGTTCCAGAATACCGCCATGTACACGAGGGTAGGTACATAAGAACGCCAAGGATACGACTCTTGTTTAATTGCACGAGATAATAGCGATCTGTCATTTGGGGTATCATTTGGCGATATGGTATTTCCCGAAACACTGTTAATGACCGGTTTTATTAAGACTATGGACTGTGGAGTAACATTAATACGATGTGTTAGTTTAGTTTTGCACTGAAATAGTAACGGAAAGCCACAACTGGGTGTTACAGGAAAACGTTTATTTCGTTTTCCGTTTATTCCCACATGTATCATAGAGCATCATAGACCTATTTTCAAGAGCTTTGTGCTTAATTCACAAAGCCAAAATACTCTACTAGCATTCCTTGGATAATATTATCTCATGCAATGTACTTGTATGAATTAATAAATGTAACTATCTGAGAAATAGGTTTAAAAAATAATTAGCACCGTCGTTCGATCTGGCCAAGTGGTGAGCGTGCTCGCTCGCCGATCAGTGGATCTGGGTTCGATTCTCGGTATAGTAGATCGTTGGATTAACAAAAATTAATTTAAAACAAAAATTAAAAATTACAACAAAAATTAAAAATTAAAACAAAAATTTAAATTTAAAACAAAAATTAAAAATTAAAACAACAACTATTGTAAATCTGACCATTTACTCAAGATCGTTGGATTGGCTCGTGGTACTGCGCGGGGGAAGACAATGGCAAACGGCATCTGTGTATTCTGCCAAGAAAACACAGGGGCTCATGATCCCTGAAGTCACCAGGTGTCGGGGTCCGGAGACGACGCGAGGACCACAACACACCATTTAAAAAAAATGGGTCTCGCTCAATTAAATTTTATTTGTCCACTCAACTTTTAGGTAATTCAGCCATTTTCTTCGCACCTGACCTTGTCAAGCGGAGTAAGGTTCTTTCTGAAGGCAACACCTGGACAACTAATTTTCCCGGCACCGTTCTCTGTAACGCCCCGCGACGGAATCGTCTACGTCAACGACACGGCTGCGTTATTAAATGCTAACCTCAGCGAGAGCAATCCAGCCCTGACTCTACGGTTGAGCTGGAAATTGGCAAACCCACCCGCTTCCTTAGCTGCCAAGAAGGGAGGGAGAGTTCTCGGTCATGTGATCCTGTTAATTGACGTCATTAAAAGTAAGCATGATTAGCCGGTCTATACGGTGACTATTACACTCATCTGTCCGGCAGAGTGTATTTTATTCTAGTAACTAGCAAGTCCCCGCGTGAAGGTTCGAAGGAATACATACGACGAGTTTGTTTAATTTTGGTGTAAAAACACAAAAAGATCGTTTTTTTTTTGGTGCTACGTTTGTTGGAAAGACGAACCGAAAGTTTGGCGAACACTCGAAATATTTTAAACATTCGGTTGTTGACTCATGCCTGCAGCTGTTGATGTTTTATATTCTCTGTCCGAGACATGGAATACTAATTATCAAATAACGTGGACTATTTTTTTTTGTACAGCTCAAGACGATGGCAACATTTCGTTAAACATTGAGCCCTGTGGTAAGTCCCACTAACTTTAAAAAAAGTTTTTTTGTCAAATATTTAATATAAAAATGATACGATACGATTTTCTTATCTCTTTCAGCAGGCAGCAAACACATGTGCGCGCTGAACAGCGACGAGAGTTCCTGCCTCGCCACGTGCGGCGAAGGAGCGCAGGAGAACCGCTGCCAGTGGCGGAACCACACCACCTACCGGAAGACTCCTTACGCCACCTGCTCGCCCGACCTGAGGACGTGTCCCGACGACGTGTGCGACGAACTAGAGCTCGCGTTCGCCACCGTGTGTCCGCAGGATTGCGTCAGTAAGTGCCGATAAACAGTCTTAGTTATTTTTGCAAACCTAGGTAGGAATCTTGAACGTGAACCGTACAATGAATAGGTATGGGTCCTACGGATTTGCTTCCCTTCCAAAAAAAAGGAGTGCACGCACATTTCTCTTGTCTAAAAAATTAATGAGGTCTCTGTCGAGAATTGAACCTGCATCACGGGTATAGCAGTTTGACGCGCTACCTACACTTTATGTCCCAACTATATAAAGGATGAATGAAATGAAAGTTAAAAATGCAGTGTCATAGCACCGCCATTGATGTGACGTAGTAACATACACTCGGCGAACACTTTATTAGGTCACTTTATTACATTGACATAATGAATTTATGACCTAATAAACGATCACTTAATGTATGTAAAATTTCTCACCATTTCCATCGATAGTTTTTCGCTTATCAGTACGATGAGTATTTCATAGATTTAAACAGTTAATAAAATTATACACGTATGTAAGCTCGAAAGTTCTATGAAACAACTCGTACATGTTGTTAATTTTATTTTTTCTCCCTTACAGAAACGGAAAACATTCGTGGTTCGGTGGTCGGCATTGGTAGTAAGACGCACGGCATCCACGGAGCCTCCGGAACGTGCACCTGCGACGAGCAGGCCATGTGCACGTGCTCGGAGACCGTTGGCGCACCCCACGAATCGGAGGAGGAGGAAGAAAACCACCGGAAAGTTAATGGAGACTACCACGGCGTTGCTCGGAATCACACCGTCATTGAACTGCCCGTCATAGGTCAGTGAAAGACATGGTATAATATTATGCGATGCTTAAGATGCATTATTAAACGAGGAGGGGAATATGGCCCGGGACAGCGCTGAAAAGAAACGTGACGATCTCTATCTAAAAATAATATTGCTTATATAATTGTCAAGAAAGACACACAAGAAAACATACGAAAGAGTCTCTAAAAACATCACATCAAAACCCAATTAAGTTTTATTTTTAATTGAGACGATTAACGGCAGAGGGGGTTCCTCCTTTTTTCGTTTTTATTTTTTTAGTTAAGCGTACAAATGCAACCCACGCATGTCAAACTATGAAAATAAAATAAGAACAATGTTAAAACGCTTGTATACCACTGACAAAAAGCAGCAGATGTTTTCAAAACGAATAGGTGTCTATGGAGTATAATACCTCTTGTTTCTCAATTCGAGAAAAATGGCCTTACCCGTTTCAATTGATCTCAAATATTTCGTGATAATCAGTATGTTATGAACTGGTATTTACAATTTTTATTTTTCATCCGTGATCTTAGGATCCCATAGCCACGCCACGTGTGACTGGCGCTGCGTCATGATCATTCTGGCTGTCGCTTCCTGCATCGTCATTTTCGTCGCGCTGTTGGCTTTCTGTTTTTGGCGCAAGCGAAAATTCGACAAGCTTCTGGCCGGCCGCCACAAGTACCCCGGAAGTCTGGCCTCACTTCCCGCCATTCCATCGGACTACGTGGACAATAGGTCCTCGTCGGTGGTCTCCCAGCATATGGCTCACAACGAGATGCTCATGATCGCGCAGTCCAACAAATTTATGGTAATACTCGTATGCCAAATGTAAGCGACACTAGCGGCGACCACGGAAAAAAAATCTGCATTTTTTTCTTTAAAAAAAGAAAATTTTCAGAATTGCACCAATCCAAATATTTTTTCTTTCGCCGTTTATAAATGTGAGCGACATGGTTAAACTCTGTACAATTTTTAAAATTATAATTTTTACCCACAAGTGGCCCCGGGAAAAGGCATACGAGAGTATATGGCGGGAGTTCACTTTTAATTGAAAAGCTGTGCATAATTTGGGTCCTTGGAAAAATCCATTACGCCTGTCTAGACTGCAGCTTTTCATAAAATCACATTTGCATTTCCATAAAAGCATATTTGCATTTCGCTTGTAATTAATGTCGGCCTTGTTCACCTTTTTTTTTTTTAGCCAATCGACGACAAATGGGAGTTCTCCCGTTCCAAACTGATTATGGAGCAGACACTCGGCGAGGGAGAATTCGGTCGTGTCATGAAAGCCAAGGCGATGGATATCAACGGCCAACCTGGGTACTCCACTGTTGCAGTCAAAATGCTGAAATGTAAGTATTAATTCTATTATCATGCGCTTGTAATCTACCTATTGGAGCCACTAGCTATTCTCTATTTTATTTATTTTTATATTTCCTGAAGTTATTCCATATAAGGCATTTTTCTTCCTTGTTCAGGCAATGGACTAAATTCGGACATGGATCTGCTGTCGGAGTTCAATTTGCTGAAAGATGTCTGTCACCCCAACGTGATTCGGCTATTGGGTGCTTGCAGCGGAAAAGGTAAGGTTGGATTAAAATATTTGTGATTCTTTTTATTGGGATTAGTGAAAGACAATATAAGCTCGTTCCATTACCGAATTTAAAAATAAAACGACAAACGAATAACTGTTTATCTTTTCAATATACTGAATTTTACTTTTTTTATATTTTTAAAAGAAGTTCTAAGAACCAGCAAAATTAGAAACAAAATATAAAGTTATTTTTCAAGATTATTGATGAGTTTTTTTGCTTTCCAATCAAATTAATAATTAAATCCAATCAAATGAACATTGTTTCATGAAATAAATAAAACTAGGACATAACAATAAAAAGTGGCGTTTGAAAAATAAAAAGTGGAATTGGTGTATCGCAAGCCTAAAAGTATCCCGTCTAATTTTCGCATGCAAAAACAGAGGTTGTCAAAGGCAATGTCAGCATTCACAACAGAAACAAAAGTCATAATTATGGCCAAGCGGAACTGTACAATTTCTATTGTAACACCTCCAGTTAGACGAGTGCATGTGCGGGACAATTTGCCTTATTTTCCTGGAATCGGAACTGAAAAGTCGGACTGCCATCCGCGTCTCACGCAATGCGTTAATGAGTTCCATTTGTTTCAATTTGCGCGTTCACGCTATAGGTGCGCCCGTGCAGCCTGAAGCACGCTCTGCGTCGCGCGCTATGTTATTACAGACTTAATCCCAGCAAAATACTGGGCTATGGAAATGGGTGTGGACTCCCGTCTCTCTTTTTTTTTTTCTTTTCGCCACCACACTATAAACCCATTAAGCTCCGAATTGTTATACGCGCGTCGTCGTTGTTGTTGTCATGAATAATGATCAACTGTGCAATTAATAATCTGAGGCTTATGCGCCCATAAACCATTGTGTCGTCGAATAAGCACGCGTAACCGAAAGCGTCCGCGCCTTTCGTGGGACTGCCTAATTGTACATCATGTTAACGTGGTGAGGCCTATTTGCTAATTATCAAGCGAACACAAACGGTTGTCATGAAATTAGTGCTATTGTTGCTATTAAAATACTTGTAAAAATCATGAAATTATTTTTACTCTTTAAATTTTTACTCTTAAATTAGTTTTAAATTGTATTAACGTTTGATCTGTGAGATACTTAAAATCATCTCGTAAAAAAATTATTTTTAAATTAAAGGATTTTAAAACAGTTCATTGATATTAGTATTGTTGAAAACATTTAATTCAATTTATCTGAAACGAATTCAACAAACTCGCTTGGCTAATGCAGAGATTAGCTAGCAGGTCTTAGAGAACAACCCTTGGCTATGGGGTGTTGCAACTCTTTCGTGTGGTGGGAAAGGACATTCTCATTGGCTGGTGGGACAGTCTTAAAAACAGTCCCAACTAGGCCTAACTCAATAAAGAGTCAGGCTTAAGAACTCAAGACCTAGTCTTGAGTCTCAAAAAGCCCTAACTAAAAGTCAGCAGGTCTAACCTGACTGTGCAGCTAGCTTCAAGGGGCCAACTACAGCTTAAACACACATGCACATGACAATACTGTAGTTTAATTAATAACTTACGGTGATGTTCATTTTTTTATTTCTATTTCAGATGGACCGTTATTTATCATTGTGGAGTACGCCGAATTCGGTTCACTCCGCAGCTACCTCCGCAAGACGAGGCGATTGGAATTTAAGAGCTGCACGTCTGACGATAGCGGCGTGGACAGCATGGCCAACGGATGTCAGGCCGATCACCCGCTCAGCGAGTACCAAGTGAACCCCGGAGACCTGCTGTCATTCGGATGGCAGATCGCCAAAGGAATGGCTTACCTCAGCGAGATGAAGGTAATGCGATGGCACGGAGACCCATCGAAAATTTAGGAAAAGATCGATAGTCATTTATCGTGGGTGTGCCTGGGCAACAAAATGGCGACAACATAAATAGTAGTTTTCACCACCAGAGGGCAGCCTATTCAGACCATCTAATGCAATTCAGTGGTAGAAAATAAATCGGTACTTGTCTGGATTTGCAATGGGTGATTCTTGAAAAGCTGCTTAACGGAAATCCTCTTTTGAAAATTAAATTTTATTAGTTCATTGTTCGTCATATTAACAATTTCGCTGAATATTACATTTTTATTAACAGCTGGTGCATAGAGATCTTGCAGCTCGGAACATTCTGGTAGCGTCTGGCAAAGTCGTGAAGATCTCCGATTTTGGGTTAACTAGGGATGTCTACGAAGGAGATACCTACATGAAGAAGAGCTTGGTAATTATTTTTTTCAAGTTTTTAATTCCAAATTACTCTCATTTTGGTCAATTTCTGTTTTTTTTCAATTTATTTAATATGACGTGGTACATTCAAATGTCAGGGTCGTGTTCCAGTGAAATGGATGGCCATTGAGTCGCTGTTGGACCATGTCTACACCACTAAAAGTGACGTGTACGTATTGTTTACGTTTGATTTATTGTATAGGTTCGTCACACTAACTGAGGAAAAAGTAGCCATTTCTGGCTCCATTTTAGTTATTGTGTTTTGAAATGATATATTTCAAGTTTGAAATTTTGAACTCTGTATTTTTTCCAGGTGGTCATTCGGAATTGTTCTTTGGGAAATCGTTACACTCGGTAAACCAAGATTTTTATTTTTGACTTCAAATTGGTATTTAATGATTCAATGCAAACTAATAAAAATGCATTTGATTCAGAAATGTAATGCGAATTTATTTGTTTTGATTGTAGGAGCTGCTCCTTACCCAGGTGTTTCTCCGGAAATGTTATTTCACTTGTTGAAATCTGGTTACCGAATGGAGAAGCCAGACAATTGTTCCGACGAATTGTAAGTTTTTATTTTGTAATTGCCAAGATTTATGTAAAATCAGAAAATCAAATGCTTTTGACTTGTTTGATTGATCAAATACTTTTTATCTGTTCGTGAAGTAAAACACTGTCGTCGAAATGTCGAACTGATAGATTTTTAAAAAACATCTGTTTTAGGTATAAGCTTATGAGGAGGTGCTGGCTAGAGTCACCTTACGAACGGCCTCCGTTTTCCGAATTAACAAAAATATTCGATGAACTGTTGCAGGCCAATGTGGTAAGACTTCCCTGTTAAAATGCTACCAACGCTATTTTTTTGTTATAAATGCATGCACGTGTTTGAAGTACGCAATAACGTCATTTCGATATTATTTATCTTTTTTAGGAATATCTAGATTTGGGCCTGAATATGGTTCAAAATCTGACGTATTTTGAAGATACGCCAGCTTTAACTGACACTCTCGGTAAGAAAAAAAAAATTAATTATTTGTATACACGAAATTTCCATTGCAGTTCAGTACAATTACGGCATAATGATTCTTTAATTTTTAATATTAATGTATTAATAGAAAATAATATGATTGGTTTATTTCCTGTAGAAGCCGAAGAAGGGGAAGAATCAGAGATGGGTTACGGCAGCTGGAATGTCCTGCCAACCGACGATAGTGACTACCTGCAGACCAATCCTCGGTCCACTGGAGACGATGAGGATGCTTTTCTTTTGGAGAAAGTTCCCGGAGCGTTGGCTCTGAGTGCCTCGCGAACTGAAATATGTTACGTCGAAGAGGACGCCGTATAATAAGTTGTGCGCGAAACATAGAAAATGTCTCTATTTTGAACACATTCTGGGTTAAGCCCAACTCCCGCTAAAGCGGACTTCCTGCGACTGTCCATTTGTGCGACTTCCGGCGAAAAAAAGGAATCGATTAGCACAATCAGTTACTGACAAGTAGTCGGCGACTCGTTCTCGTCAACTGATGTTGAAAATTCAGTCGATAAATTTTGAACGAGTTCAATTCGAAAGTCGAACAAGGAATTCTGCAGATATGAAAAAGGAATAGTTCTAGTGAAATCGACATCGGAGACAGCTTCCGGTTTGATCAACGACTGGTTCTACAACTTCGAATGCCGTTGACATTATTTTATCGAGCCGGATATAATCGGGATATAGTCAACTTATGAAGCAATTGTCCAATGAAAAACATTCGAATTGAACGTCTGCTGCGAATACCTAGATAAATTTCGTGGACGCACTGTGGATTTATTTCGAAATCCAATACATTCCTTGATCAGCACAGCATCGAAATTCTATTAGAATACTGATGCCAAAAGCGGGCATGCAACAAAAGAGAACTTTGCAGACTGGTAAAGTTCATTTCAAGACTATTAATTGTCATATTATACCAAAGAATAAGCGTTAATTAACAACTTTGCCACCTTTCAGATGTGCCTCTCCTCATTGTCATTTTATTGAATTATTCGGTGTTGTAGACGTTTCTTTTGAAAAGGAACTCGTTTAGTTTGTTTGGTCTTGGGTTTGGTCTTGTTTCAAAGTAACGAGGACGTTTCTCGTTCCTTCCATTTAAAAGAAAACAAAAAAATGAGTTCGGTGGGACAATACTTTAATTTAATTTTTTTAAACACAGTTTGCGAACTAATTGGATAACAAACAACTGTCACCATATTTCCTACTAATTCAGTGTGAATTTCAATAGGTTGAAACAGTTTTTAGTCATCGAAACAAATAATCCTTCGCAGTTAATATTTTTGTAATTTATTCATATAGCGTTTCGTCATTTCCATTTGTACTTAATGGAACGTTTTAATTTCTTGGACGTTCCTCAAAATAAGGAGCGTTCCAACATTTCAACGTTCCAACATTCCTGTCTACAAATAGGAACGAGAACGTTCCAATGCACCTCACCCCAATCAATTAACAAGCATCGGTTACCGCGCTAGGAGAAAGATAAGCGATTTTCTCCCTACGATTTAGAAAAGGAACGAATTTCTTGGAACGAGACGCTCCTTTGCCGTTCCAACCCAGCACTGGAATTAGGTTTCACGAATGCGATTTTGCGGAAAGAGGAACAGCGAAAGGCATTTGAAATTTCACTCCATGAGCTTCAAAGTGTAAAGGTACCCTCGAGGGTTATGGCCGGAGAACTTTAATTTCCTCTCCAAATTATTCGTGTTCTTCCGCCAAGTCGCATTCGAGGTGCCGGCCTTAGTATCGACTTGTCAATTGTCATCAAGTGTGCGACTGTACCTGCGATTGTGTTTGAAGTTTCTTTATTAGATTGCGTTTTTTGTTGGTCCGTCATCCAACCATCCAGGCCGAAACGTGAAACTTGATTAGAACAGGAGTGCTTATTTAATTAAGATAGTTTCATGTGTCCTTATGTTTCACTGATTCATATGTAGCCTTAAATTAATCTTTGTTGTAGAAATCAGTTGTCTCCATATATATTTTTGCGTCAAGTATTTATTAATTGTAAAAATGTAAATATATTATATAGCCAATGATTTTTAATCGCCTTCCAAAGGTTATGTTTTGATAGCTAATTATTATCGCAATCGACGGAGAAATACAACGAAAAATTTCTACTCGATATCCTTCATCGCGTTTAAATTTCGTTACAATCAGCTACTTGAAATTGTTGTTTTATTACATTTTGTTTTGTTTGAGGAAAAATCGAATAGAGTGTGGGCTATAGAAACCAAATGCATTTGGACCAAAGTAATTGCTAGTTGACCTTGCGAATATATGTTACCAGTTGTGGATTTTTTTTTAATCATTGTAGTAGATTGTACTGCAGTAGATTTTGCACCTCTCTTGGTGCTTTAGCACTGGGGAATTTAAAATGGTTATACTTGAACAAAAACCTTTTTCATTATGTTGATGGCGTATCTGTTGTGATTGAATTGATTGTTGGACCAAGGTCTATAAGGCTAGTCGGCGTGTTTCGAATTTGTCAATCTTTATTTTGTATTCGGCATTGTAAATAACTACCGTTAGAACGTCTTCGATTTTCATTTATTGTATATTCCTACAGGTACCTGGTAAAATAGCGATAAGCTTTTTTCGAACACAGTGCATGATCCAATCCAATTGAAATTGGTTAGTTCAATCGAACCGAATTCTTCATGCAGAATCAACCTTAACATGAGTACTAAAATTCAAACATTGGTTAGTAAGATCAAACGAGCAGCATAAGCTGTTATAGGTAAAGCAACATTTATTGTTTAACAGACATTCGTATCGTTCCAATTTAAACTCTGATCATTCAATATATCGGCATATCCACTTTTGACTATAGACGTTGTTATGTGTACGAGTATAATAATACAATTCTAGTAGCAACTTAGCAATAATGACTACACAATGCATTATCAATATAAATTTGTTGTTTGATGTCAGAAAATCTAATCTTTCACAGATCATCTGATAACCATTTCATTTTTAATTATTGTTTAAGTGCAATTATGAGCGTATATTCGAAAAGAAAAGACAAACAGTGATACAATGTACAGTTATGCTTCCTGCAACGCAAAGTTGGTTTCACTATCTTGCTTCCTATACTGATAATTACATAATACGATGCGCTATACTTGGCCAATTAACACGTAATTTATATTTGCACTATGCAAATTGACTAGCAACTTGCACTGTGAATGCATATTTATTTTCGTAAAATGTAAAACTAGATGCACGCCAAAAATGAACGTATCATAGGCAAATAGCTGGTTCTCTCTCTGAAACATATTTTTATTAGTCGTTTTCAAAGTCAAAAATGGCTGTTGATTGAAATTTATTCAAATATGTTATTAATTATAGATTTTGGTGTCTGATTTTAAATGAGTTGTTTGTTTTCGTTCAAAAATGCAGAGGCTGTAAAAGGTAAAATAAGAATTTGGTATTTAAGGATTTTTTTTCCTGTTACATTGCCAAGGCTACCGTTACCATGGGTTGCGTTGTGCTTTTGTACTTTGAAATTGAAAATGGAATGCGTTTCGTGGTAGACTCAATTGTCAGGGACAATTTGACAGATAAATTAGTTGGATAAACGGGTTTTGCAAATTTTCATGATAGTTTATCTATTAAACAAGATTAACCGTGCCTTATCCTAGTTTGTTAAGGTATCACTAGTGGTCTTTATAAAATGTAAATGGCGTTTACAAAACATTTCACTAAAATTATTTTGTTTTGTGTTAACAGAAACAGAATTTTTTACCATTTGCGAAATAATGTTGAATATTAAAAACACAAACAAAATCTTCTTGAAACGTCCCGCGATAATGTGAATTGATCGTACGAACCGATGGCTCAGTGGGTATGGGGACATGCTACGAAACCAACGGTCCCGGGTTCGATTCCCGGCGCAG